>MQTX01000227.1:347388-398592 GCA_009735665.1 Angiostrongylus cantonensis | reverse complement strand
CAGTCGGTGACATCTCTAAATGATTCAGTTCCTCTTACAATGATTTCCGTGGAGATTGTAACTCCGTTTGGGACGTTTGGAGTCCTGATCGTATTTGCAAGTTTGAGGCTCTGAAGAAGATCAACAACACTGTGCCCTTAGCTTAAGAAATTTCGTTTACAGCTATCGTCTATCGTTTAAACTTAAAATGACCAAATTGTTAGTCAGAAAGCGTTAGTACCTTCTGGAAGTCCGATGGAGTTTCGCATCTGGATACTCGGATACTTACTTGCATGCTTGGATTACCCGTCTTCACTGGCTGTGCAGACCCCGTCACAATCTCCGTTTTACCGAGTTTTGCTGGTTTAGCCACTGAGGTTATCTGGTGTCTCTAGATCAACCTAACCACAGTCTGCCCCATGTCGTCACCACCAAAGGTAGTAGCACCCCTTGGATCAGAGGGATATTTGCAACCGTGTGACTGGTTCAATATCAAGGCGGGTGGCGATCCTTAAAATTGGTTTATTCTTAGTTGGCTTTCTTAATGAAAACACCGGACTCGTTCTCAGCTTCTTAGATCCTGCTATGGGGACGAACTGCTGTACAATACAGCCCAACATCCAGGAGCATCTCCCAGCCACGATGAGGCGGGAAACCGCTGGCTGTTATGTATACATAACCATATATTGGTTAATTGGCAATTGACAATTTAGACGTTACTATGGCTAGTACTGGTGCAATAATTGTGACTGTCTCTACGAATTCACGAGATTTCACTATAACTGGTTATTACAAAGGCAGTAGCAGTCATTTCATCCTACATTTTCCACATCGATAACTCAGACCGACCTCACTATCTCCACATAACACTTTCTAGTGTCACTTCGTCCACTCCATAATTTACGATATTTTGTGTCAACTGGATTTTGTCAAACGTTTAAACGCTCTTTTCTGACGACTCCAGCTATCGAATACGGATCGACTTAACAAGACATTCGAATAATCGACCAGACTGCATAACTCGAACTCATATGTCTCAATGGCACGTCGCGAAGTAATCCTACATAGAACGCATCTTATATATGTATATGCTTCACAGATTTACAATGTTTTATTAAATTCCTTCTAAAAATGGACATCAATGCTATAGATATTCGAAAATCTTTCTTACTTGATTGTAGTATCATATCATATCATATGTCTTATCACACCGTATCACATTCCTATCGTTCTAGGTTGTATCTGCCTCCATAGGACCAGACATCAGAAGCATAGTAACACGCAGCCCCGGTAGCCGGTGATAAATGACTGATATAATTCAATATTTCACATTTAAAGACGAACTCGTCCAATTGGAACAGATTGACACCCGCGCAGTCGAACCTCCTACACGCTTCTCTGCACTGCTCCATATCCTGAAGAAGCTTATCTACGGTGCTTAGATTGATTTAAAGTTTATCTAAAATGTCATTTAAATATAATAATAGTTATATCGAACAAATATTTACCTATTCCTACTGGTATAAACGTGATGTGCTTCATATTTCTAGGCAGAGTAACTAATTCCTGGGTAGTTTGATTCTTAGTGCGGTTTAAGAGCTTTTCCTCAGAACTTTTCTTTTTTTTTGTTTTAAAAGGAGAGAGAGAGAGTGAGAGAGAGAGGATGGAGAGAGAGAGAGAGGATGGAGAGAGAGAGAGAGAGCAAAGGCTGTGAGAATCTCATTAAAAATAGTGATCACCAGATTTCATTTAGCAAAAAAACCTATCTTTCGGACTTTTAACGCTGTGATGATATAAATAGCGCGGAAAAATTTTTAAGCGACGACTAAGTCGACTTTTTATAAGTACTTTGATAAGACAACAACATACTGAAAGTCTTCTGATATGCTAGAAGTTTGTAAACAAAAATTAGGTGGATTGAACTAAGAACAGAAACGAATTGGATAGTTGAAACAAATCTGGAGGCGATATTTTTAAGGATTTGATTTCAGGAAAAAAGCGATGAACAGAAACCGATCATCGGCGAAAACTAGCTGGATGGTGTTTGATGAAGGATAGTGAGAGGCGTGGCTATGTGGTAGGACGTGTTCTCTAAATACTTTTATGTGTAAAAGTACGCTTTAAAAGTCTCGTTATAACTTGTTCTAGTTAATGGTCCACTTGCAATTTACTTCCAATAAGCATTTCCGTCCGCCTCGATATAACTCGTCCAAATTAATATTCCACTCTGATTGTCTTATCACCAAACATTTCCCTTGTCGTCCCAAATCATCCGTGTTATCGTTAACACTTAGAAAAAAAGTTATTTTTCTTGTTTAATAAACAAATTGGTCGTTTTTAGTCGGAAAGCTCATGTATTTTCAATGTTACTCTATTTTCTTTCTTGGATATGTCTCACTATTAGCGAATTTCAAAGACGTTCCACGCGACACACCCAGTGGAAGCCTCATAGAAAGCGGCTCTGAGGAAGGCGAAGTCCGCCGAAACGTCAGCTTATTCGTGAATAAACAATAAAAATAACACCTCGCGTTTGCTCAACAAGTATACGAAGAATTACTTAATCAAAGACTTTCGTTAAAAACTTATTTCGTCTTTGCTGTTTTGTTCGCTCAATCTAAAAATTCGGCTTGAATGGTCCTTTTCTTTGGACAAGTTTCACACATAGCTTATGTTTCGCAATATTGTGATAGTGAAAGGTCTAATATTGATTTCCATAAGATGAAGAATAAATGAAAATGGATTCGGTGTTGAAGGCATTGAGCGGTCCCTTGCGGATGAGCCATGAATCTGGTTAACTTTATAGCATTATAAAGGTGACTGAATGCATATTTAGCGTGTTCAATAACTTTTGATGCCTACCAGTGTATACAGTTAGTGTTAGTATTGAACATACTGGTACGAATTTACCAACTTGAAAAGGATGGGGTGGAGGTTAGTGAGGTGAGGATAAGGACTTGAACCAGTGAACTTGTGTATAAGAGAACCCCTATAATCACTTCGCTTCATATACTCCATAATCATGTAGAGTTACAATGTTGTGATGAAAAGAAATCCTACCTGGACGTTATCTATATCGTACACCTTTGTACCTTTACATTCCGCTCGCTGTTGTAGAATATACGCTCTTGGTCCAACGTTTTGAAATAACGGCAAACCTGTCAAGTGAAACATTGTCGGACGAAAAGTGCATATCAACAGAACAGTCAGAATGAGCTTGCATCACCACAGTCATGAAATATTCAAGCAAGCCGAAATGTTTTCGTTACGAATCGTATTATACTGTGAGAAAAAAAACCCGCATAAGTCCGTCTTTCTTGTTTTAATGAGACGATTCGATCTACAGGCTGGTTAGGAAAGGAACTAAGACCCTTTTGTTTATAGCGTTTCGTTAAGGGAAATACAAAAAAACTCAAAAGCTTCGTAATCGGATGGAATAGCTGGATTCTAGCACTGCTGTAGATTGTTTGATAAAACTACAGTAAAATTAACACTGAACAGAAATGAATTCGATAAAGCTCACTAGCCAATTTAATCAACGACCCGCTTTGCTGTATTCATTCACATGAACATAATCATCTATACACTACGTATATACATATCTATACACACATACACATATACACATCTATATACGCACACAGGTTGTGTGACAACTGGATGGTAGATGGATATGGCATGCAGTTAATGTGAAAGACGAAAACCACAGTAACCGAAAAAACATGGAAACAGACAGCCAAGCGGAGTGTTGGTAAATCGGTTAGTGACTCACTTTTACACGCACCGACAATTGAAGCGATAAACGTCAACGATAGAAGACATATTACGACGTATGACGACATCATACTCTGAAATGATTAGCACATTAAGAGAGGTGAACCTTACAAATTAGTTTGATTGACGAACGCGCCGCAACAATGCACTCGCTCCGCCCACTAAACAGTGCGGAACGGTTCGTTTGTAATCTGAAAAATGAATGTACTGCTTTAGAACTACATATTTTAATCTCAACTAGCTAACTAACTGTTTAACTGCTTAACGATATCAACTTGGACTTGAGCTTCTAACTATTTCGCTTTATAACTGCTATTATTTCGGAACGATTCGAACACTAGAGCTAGTTGAGATACAGGAGAAACGACGGACCCGCATAGTGTGGTGGTGAACGTGTTAGCCTCCGGAAAGGATAATAACGCGTTCGTTCCTCACCGCAGACACTAGCGGTCCGTAGTTTTGCAAATATCTCAGCACCATTGTGGTTGGATTTCAATACTATTCCCGCTCATTAATGAAGAAAATACGTAGTTCAGAAGATTTAATAAAATCGAGAAAATATAAATAGATCCGTGTCATAAACAGTATATACGATACATTCATTGGACTTATTGAATACAATTCTGTTAAGTAATTCTTCGTATTCTTGTTGAGCAATCGCGAGGTGTTATTATTATTGTTCTTTATTCACAAATAAGCTGACGTTTTGGCGGACTTCGCCTTCTTCAGAGCCTGGAAAGGTCAAGTTGACAGCAATCTATTCGGTCAAACGCCTCCATAACCAAACAAAGAAAACGCTAAACCAAGGTTTGAACCACAATGAACACAACTTTGTGCACCCACCTCAGCTTTATGAGTGCAAGTCACTTCACACCGGCTTTGAGAATTTATTTAGACACGAGACCAGGTTTCGATTCCATTGTCATCCGGTCGCTCCCTTGAGAGATCACCGACAAAATAGTCCATGACTGCCGGTCTGACAAAGGATTTCTAACGTATCCTTCTGCTCTCAACGAATATTCTCCAATATTCGAACAATCGAACATGATTTGAATTGCCGCTTCTCCAAAAGGATCTCTACGGTTACCTCACAATTCAGTTGCCTTAATGAAAGAACAATGATGAAAGGTAATCGAAAAAAAACTGTGATGTGTATATACTTTTGCAGGACTATTATAGCTTTTCCTTGAATCGACAGATATTCGACATCACTACTGGAAACACAATTTACTAGTCCTAACATGTATTTCGGAGGCGCTCTGCAACACACGCATGGAATCGATCCCTGCGCCCATGGAACACCGAGCCTTCCATCCCTCCGGGATCGGCAAATTGGTACCAGACTTGTCTAGGAGGATAGCAGCACTGGTTCGATACATCGGTAGGCCACCGCGAGTCATATGAAGGTCAGATATGCATTCAGTTAGTTCCAAACGATGCTTAATGAAGTCGAATATATGGCGCATCCCTCATGGATTGATCAACGTCACGAGCTTTATCCTTTATAGTTTAACATCTATTTACTTGTGGTTATAAATCGCTAGTACTTTAAGGAAAAATTGAAGAAATCGCTAGCTAGTTTCTAAAGGAATGATTTTATCAATGCTAACCTTAAAAATGCCTAAATAAAGAATTACATAAGAGAAAGTTACCAGAACATAAATGCTTCTTCAAGGTGAGCAACCTAGAAAAATATGTTATTCAGGTCATAAACATCCGCTTCATATTCGATAGAAAAAAAAAATGTTGTGGAAAAAAGACACATCAAAGCCAAGGCGACTTTCACTTCGTTGCTAAACATCAGTTAACATCGGCACGCAAGCGATAACAAGAGATGACTGATTAATTTATTTGAAAGATTCATTAATAATGATCATTGTAGCTTCTTCCTTAACATCTTCTTTACACCGGATTGTGTAAAAACAGAGAGCAAGAGATTGGTTTACAAACAAAACACACATGGTTTGTAGCGCGATTAAGGGAGATAAAGTTGAACAAGGACAAAAAAGGAAGACAAATGAGAGGTGATGTCTTGGTCTAACAATCTCAAAAATGGAGATCCGCCTCTAATTAGCGTATTCTTTTTTTATCGATGAATTTGAGAGGCGCGTGCTGCGCAGTGGTCGGAGGTGCCCTGCAGCACACCCGTAGAATGGATCACCGCGCCCATAGCCCACCATACTTTCCATCTCTTTGTGGTCGGTAAATTGGTACCTGACTTGTCTGCTGGGAGGGCAGCAGCACTGGATTGATGCATCGGTGGACCACCGCGAGTCATTTTAAAAGCACGATATGCATTCCATCACCTCCAACCGATGCTTAATGAAGTCGTATGCATGGCGCATCCCTCAGGGATAGATCAAGGCCGTGAACTTTATTTTATCCTTTCATCGATGGATCATTAAACCAAAATAACAGAGAACTAACCGGATTTGGCCGAGTTAGTTGCTGACTCATTGAATGTGCCTCAGACATCTTCAGAAAAGTTCCTACAAAAGTGTTTCAGGTTTGTTTCTATGTAGAATCAAAGATGCTTTCAATTTTCACCCGTGATAAATGGAAGAAGAAGCCTTTTTAGGAATACGTTCTTCTCTACAAAAAAAAACTCTTGGAGCTTCTCTTACGAAAAGATCCTTAGCATAAAATGTATTGTTTCTCATTCTAAGAAGCGACGTGCTGCACTACAGCAATGGGTGACAATGCGAAGCTAAGCCTGCAGGAAACCCTGAAGCATAAGCGCTCTCTGATTTAAACATTTCATAGAAGAAAATCGCTACCAACTCAGAAAACTGGACGAGTTTCATTGTACGCTTTCAACTGCGTTCTTCGCTAATCGCACTTGTATAGATTAGTCCAGTCTAATAATAGAAAAACGACTCTCTGCTACTGTGCAACTTAATAAATTCAGAAGTACTGTTTCTGGCTTCATGTGATGCAAGACACTTTCCTTTACCAGCTAAACGTGTGGCAAGTGAGAGTGAGAGTGAGCTTATTCATTGTGAAATACAAAGAGATATTCGTTCTTAAAACATGGGAATTCCAAGCTTATTCGAACTAGGAAACCTCCGAGCTAGGAATAACTTGTGTTCTTGAGCGAAGCAGATCCTAACTAGTCCTAAGGCAATAAAACACCCTACAATCCATTAGGTCTAGCAACTCTACACAGTGGCGAACTGTCTGGCAACGCTTTGACATTGCCACTTCTGTCTTCGAAAGACAAAATGGACCTGCCTAACCAGTAAAATCCCCGTGAAATGATAATCGTGCTAGAACTCAATTTTAGTACTACCCGTCTTCCACACCTTTGGCGCGGATACCTGCACTTCTTACAATAAGTAGTGAACACGACACATAGTATTGAGAGGGGAAGGTCATGTGAAGAAAGAAATTCTCAGATATAACAATGTCTCGAAACATATTACCAGACGCCAGAATTTTTGGCAAAGCATATTTCTTACTTATTTTTGAAGGACTCATAATTTTTGACTGGATGGGCCAACTGATCCTTTTCACTTGTTTCTTCATGTTGGGTAGTGGTGCCGTGCTTAACTGAAAGTGCTCCCTGTAGCCCTCAAAAGGTGTCAGCTGCTCACGGTGAGAACCTGGGACCGCTCTAGCATGGTTATCATAGAATAGAAACAGTCAATCAAACCAACACTCAAAGATTTTAATATTATGAGTATATTATGATTAATTATAATAATATGATGAGCATCAAAATCCTTGAGCTGCTGCCATGCTCCACATTTTTCTCCAACACTAAAATATTCATGGGTACTTAATGTTATGAAACGGATCGCCACAAAGAAGTGCTTGGATCCGTACAATATGTGAAGAGTGGTCACAAAAATGAACAAATAAAAAGCTCAGTTTTGTTTTATAGCTGGAGTTCAAGTGGTGGCCAGTCGTAGGTTTTTCAGTGAATGAAGGAGTCGATTTCAAGCAAGACTCCCTATTCATCATCCTGAAGTGGTCGGGTTTTCAATTACATTAAGGGCCTTGTAAATAGAGGGATGAATCGTTTTCGTTGACAGCTACAGAAACATATGTCACTGCAGATGTGTTGTGTGATGGATGAGAGAGAGGTGTGAGTCAGAGGGTATTAACTTCTCGTGAGCACAATGTTTTTACATCTGGGTAGTAGCGGTCTGGTTATGTTAATTGACTGAGGTTAACACCATTGTCTCGTTCGAGCGACAGTGTGCCAGTATCTGGCAGAAAAACAGCTAACCATCGTCCGTATGGTAATGAAAATCAGGAGAACGATTACAAAACAATGCGTCCGTTTCACACCATCTGTCGTCTTTTTGAAGGAAAGAAAGGGTACCCTTCTAAACGACGCCGACTTTTTGGACGTCGACGCTTTTTGGTTATGCGATTTCTTCTTATTGTTAAGCTTTGCTCATCTGTCTATCCATGTTCTGCTTCATCGCCTTCTAAGGAATTTACTAATTATAGAAAACGCTGCCACATTGAAGAATACTAGTTACAAGGCAGAACACTTCTCTCCGATGTACAAGGGCGTACGAATACCCACGGTGACCAGCAGGCAGGCGCCAGCATGGCTCTCTAAAAGGGTGCTAAAGAAAGCCTTGCTCAGCTAGTATTCTTTGAATGTTGGTGTGCTAAAAAACCAAAAGATTCTAATCCCACAGCTGAATGCTGTCACCTGCACACATGGCAGTTTCAAGAAAACGAAATGACTGGAAGAAATGCTTGTGCCCAGGCTAAATGCGAGGTCGCGTAACATAAGTCCACATTCACCTGGCTCAACCGCCTCCTTTAGCGCTATAAGCTTCTGGCGAGAGTTTCACATATAAAATGTGTCCAGAAGGAAAACTTATATTGTTTTCTTTACTAAAGAAGGAGATACAGGAAGAAAAATACGTAGGAAATGTCATATGAAACACAAAAAAAAGACAAATTACCTAATAAAGCATTCGCAGTATACCCGACTGTTTTAGAGCGTGGTCGAACTTTATGCCTCTACAGATTTTTTTCGGAATGAGGACTATCTTCTACAGTCCTCTTTAACGAGAATGACTGTACGACACCTTTAACGAGAATGACTGTACGACACCTTTAACGAGAATGATTGCACGACACTATCTTCTATGTTCATGATTCTAGGCTATTTCTTCCCGCCATTTTCTAACAGCGTAAATAGCTCGGTGCTTAGATGTGCTCTGCAACATATATATGGCGACTCTTTGAGATAATCAGACATGTTCAAAGGATAAAAATACTGAAATATCGGCAACCTATCAGGAGTTGCTTTATGGGCCATCAATGAATTCTGTCACCTATCTGATGCTACAAATGGATTCAAATAAATGTGGCATATCTCAGAAAATGATCAAACTCGAACAGTTCTCTTGTCCTTAAAATAGGACTTAAAATAAGATCTCGATTTTCACTAATTTTCAGAGTCACAGTAAAACTAAAGGGATATTATTTCTATAATGCTGAGATATTTGCAAAACTCCGGACCGTAGGTGTCTGCAGTGGGGAACGAACGCGCTATTGCCCTTTCCGGGGAGTAACGCGTTCACCCCCACACCATGCGGGCTCTTCGTTTCGCCTGTCTCTCAACTAGTTCTATCGATCTTTTTTGGGAGTTCGTTTCCAACCGCAGACACCTGCGGTCCGGAGTTTTGCAAATACCTCGGCATTATAAAAGTTATCTTTCGCAAACATACTCTGCCGTTAAAAAGAATGAGCAGTAAATAAAAAGGTTAAATCGATATTACTCTTTTGAAGGCTTCTAAACACTAGGTCTTCTAAGATTTTTAAGTAAAAAGAATGGCTGAGGGAAAAGCAGAACGAAGACCTCAGTGGTGCGGCGCGTAACATGTGAACCAGAGGAAAGGGCAACCGCAGTTCGATCAGGCCTGCGGTCCAAGTTTACCAAATATCTTGAGATCATTGTGGTTGGATTTCACTAAGTTTCCCATTGGTTTTCAGTACTACTTAAAAGTAATCGCAGCTGGCAAAACTATTCTTGAAGTGCAAAAAAGAAAAATATCAGCGTTTTTCAGCCTTCACAATGTTCTGTCAAGGAGTTGAGCAAACATGAATAATGTCGATAGAATCTGTTACGATATCTGTTACGTTGCTTTTCTCAACGTCGATTTAAAGCTCATCTGAAAAAACATTTACTTACTTTTTCCGGTGGTCTAAATGTTACCCATTGCACGACTGAGACCTTCGCATTGTCTAAGCCACTTTTTTACTCTCACGGTGATATCAGCAATCATTAGTCTAAGGAATGATCAGCGGAGCAAAACTGAGTAGCACATGAATCCACCGAAGGGGTAATCGCAGGTTCGAAGCAGCTCTGGAGTTCTAACTTTTACAAGCATCTTAGCAGCATTGCGGTTGCGCTTCACATTATATTCCGTCATAAGGGCATGTGCAGCGCAGTGGTCGGAAGCGCCACTGCAACACTCACGTGGAATCGATCCTCGTGCCCATGGCCCACCAATCCTTCCATTCCTCCAGGGTAGTCAAATTGGTATCAGACTTATCTGGAAGGATAACAGCACTGGCTCGATAGATCGATGGGCCACCGCCAGTCATTGTAAAGGACAGATTTGCATTCAATCACCTCCAACGATGCTTAATGGAATCGAATGCAGGGCTCATCCCTCAGGGACTGATCAACACCGAGAGCCTCACCCTTTTACTTTTCTTACCTGTCATAAAAAGGTAGTAAGCAGTAAATGAAAAGTCAAACATTTAAGAAATATTCTCCAGTTGCACTCGCTGCGGTGCGAACTGAAAAATGATGTCGTATATTGTTACCAGGGCGTTCGCTGACAGAAGCCGTTGTCTTAGCAGCATTGCGGTTGCGCTTCACATTATATTCCGTCATAAGGGCATGTGCAGCGCAGTGGTCGGAAGCGCCACTGCAACACTCACGTGGAATCGATCCTCGTGCCCATGGCCCACCAATCCTTCCATTCCTCCAGGGTAGTCAAATTGGTATCAGACTTATCTGGAAGGATAACAGCACTGGCTCGATAGATCGATGGGCCACCGCCAGTCATTGTAAAGGACAGATTTGCATTCAATCACCTCCAACGATGCTTAATGGAATCGAATGCAGGGCTCATCCCTCAGGGACTGATCAACACCGAGAGCCTCACCCTTTTACTTTTCTTACCTGTCATAAAAAGGTAGTAAGCAGTAAATGAAAAGTTAAACATTTAAGAAATATTCTCCAGTTGTACTCGCTGCGGTGCGAACTGAAAAATGATGCCGTATATTGTTACCAGGGCGTTCGCTGACAGAAGCCGTTGCCTTGTTATGGCCATCGGCGTTCTCTTTCACACAGTTTTACGAAAAACGAAATTTACACTAATGAAAGGAAAGCCGGCGCATTACTCAGGAGGAAGCACACGAATAGATCTAAGCATGCATTCTCTTCATTTCTGCATTGATACTAGTGAGGTAGCAAAAAAAGAAGGGCAGAGAGAAACTATGAACATGGCTATTTGATTTTTTTTTATTGGGAAAAGAAACTTTTTTCTCATAGAACGGCAGGGCTCTAGAAAAGATCTACACCTTTGTGTTTTCCATTCTCTTGTTTTTTTTTCACTATAAGACTTGAATGGACATTGAAACGCAGTGGGCTATTGTTGTGTAGATGATGTTCGCAAGAAATGGCGACTAGATGGACAGCTGGTTATTTTCACGACATCAAATAGATTTGCCAGTTTCCTTTACTTTGATTGCCGATAGAGAAATTCTCAATGCATTAATTTTATCCATCTACTATACTTCCTAAAATGTACCTTCAAAGAACGCAGGTGGTTAGAGACACTGTTCAATAACTGACACAGCAATAGTGGTTCGACCCTACGCCGGCCAAACCGGGATTTTGCTAATGGACTTGTCTGCCAAATGTTTCTGTCGATACAAAACGCCTACTGACTGCCTGGCTTTCTTTGAATTCCAGGGAGAAACAGCTCGATCAACATTCAAGCCCATTTGTGAAGAAATCCTCAAGGAGCAGCTGAATCTATATTTCAAATCCGAAGACCTGCGGGAATCTCGAATTCAGAGACGACAAATCGGATGGAATAAGTGTTGGTATCGGAAGAAAGTGTGGTGTTGTAGATGAAAAGATATGTAAACCTTCAAAAATATCTTCAACTGTTTGTTGAACTCAAACCGCTGCATAATTTTTAGTTATGTACGAGGTCTAGACTCTGTCATTTTTGTTCATGAAGGTTGAACAGGTATAAATAAATTTATGAATATTTTTTTATTTATGATCTTATAAACTGATCTTCTTCAACTGGTGCGAGGTTGGTGTCTGTTGTTGATCGATGGCTGACGTTTCGGCAATTTCGCCTTCCTCAGAGCCGTGGTGTTACGAGTGGAACTCTATTTAGTTTACCCGAGTGGGAATTTATGAATATTGTGTATAACGGTCTAATCATTCTGTAAACAAAGTCCAAGCTCTTGGAATTTATTACCAGCTGTGACGGCTCATATTTGTCTTCTCGCTGCGCCTCAACATCCCACTCTACAAAAAGCCGATACCGGCGTATTTCACACAAGATCATATGGAATCACTTGAATGCAAGTATGAAACTGTTTTCAACCAGAAATAACAGTTACGGTCGTTTGGCTGAGGCAATGTGTCTGTGTGCGGGATGTTTTCTTTCGTATTCGACTTGACATCATTTGAAAGTATTAGTAACGGAAAAGCCTAGCGCAGCTACCTTTTTATGAACTGAACGAACTAAAGGAACTAGTTTTGTATGGGTAAACTAAATAGCTTAACTGTTTGCATTTGGATTAATGTAGTTCGCGGTGCACATTTGTTATATTTAATCTGTAGGTTTTCCAATAGTTCGACGTGAACAGAGGTGGAATGGATCACAAGGGGATGCAGCCGTTGGGGATCATGAATAAGACCGCAGATGCCCTTTTTTAGGCTATACGAACCAGAGTTTTACTTGTAATGCAGTTGCAGGTCGTTTACGGTTTGCAGATGGCTTGAAAAGGCTTGAAATTCCGAACATCGAACCACTACCATGCGAGCTCTGCAATGAAAGGCAGTGAATGGAGGATACGTTTTCGGCTCTCACGAGACGAGCCGTAGGAAGTAATTCAAATGGGAGGAGTAGGTGAGCTGCATAGATGAGAACAATGGCGCAATGATGAGAAGCCTCACAGTAATCAAGTTATTAGCCCTCCCCAAAGTAGCCACCTGTTTTCGCTCCATTTAAGATTCATAAAGAAAGAATCGAACAACATTTCATTCCTATACCTTTGAATCCATCGAAATAATCCCCACGATATATGTTTTACACCAGTTACAATATTTGCCACTATCATACCAGTTAAGTTAACAGTGTTTTATTGCATCTATCCTTTGGGTTTGATACAGCCACAATGATGCTGAAATATTTGCAAAACACCGGACCACCGGTGTCTGCGGTTAGGAACGAACGGGCTATTAGCCTTTTCGGGGGCTAACGCGTTCACCAGCACACCATGCGGGACCTTCGTTTCGCCTGCCTCTCAGCTATCCTATAGGTTGTTTCAAGACTAATCGCTGACAGGGTTCATGTTATGACGAACGTTTAGTTAAGAAGTCCAGCAACAAACAGATTTTTTCAGGTCTGTGTATCGCTAAAATGCTAACATACGACGCGTTAATGTCGTCATAAGAACCGTAGCCGTTCCTTTCATTTCCCAGTTGCATCGGAAAGTGTGTACTCATCGTTAGCTCGTTTTCGCTGTTGGTGCTCATAGCAAAGCCTCCTTATGCGTTCTAGAAAAGTTTGAATCAACACAAACGAAAACGAAATGTCAACAAGTAGTACAATCGAAGCTCTAACATCACATTCAGCTTTTTGCTTCAAATGTCGCTTCACGTCAGTGTAGTCATCGCCTTTGTAAGCCGAGAAGGAGGCTCGTGCTGCCGATTTCTAGGCTTTCCAGAATTGTAAAACATGATTGTGATAAGAATACGAGTCAAAACAATGACGATGTTGATGACGTGGTGAATGACACAACCGTCTCCAGCTACTGTTCCAGTTCTAGCTAACCGCTTCCACAGAGCTTACACCTGTGCGAAAGCGTACTACGAGATCGATGTATAATTTATTCATAAGAACTTCTTTTACACATGTGGACGGCGTTGTTGTTGACATGAACTCATCGATAGAAGCGAGAAGCGGATAAATATCAAAGTAGCTCTACACCTCGTATCACCTCTTGCAATCGGATTTCTTCATTTATGCAGTACGACCAGCTGAACGACGTTAACGGTTCTGTACGACAAACTTCCAACGACCTCTATAACAGCACAACCGAAATCGAAACTACCAGACGGTAGGCCAGTACTGCAAAGCTTCATAAAGCATAATTTTTTTCTTAGCTTGTTTTCTTTGTCACTGTTTTCTGTCAAATGTCTTCTTTTTTCGCCGAAGAATAACTGCACCGTTGCAATTCGATCTGTCATTCGATACGAATGCCACGATTGACGTCGATTCACAGAAATTTGATGACTATCAATGTAATTGCCAATATTTATGGTTGAGAGAGTTACATGGCCTCACCGCTTTGATGATGGTATGTTTTATAACCTTTTCGCGATGAAGCTGGCTTTTTCATAGTTGATGATAACTGCTCCTACGCTGGAGCATCCTAAGAAAAGGAATGGCTCTACCTTAATAGCTACACATGTAATTTTTAAAAAATGCTTTAAATTTAAAATGTTTTAAGAATACAAATCTTCAAACAATTGATGAAGAATCTTAGTAATCTGTAATTTCCAACAAAAGGGTGGCAACTGCAAACGCAAGCAGTACTCGTGGGAAACCCCATGGTCCCGTGCTAAACGAAATTCCAGTGGTTCACTTGATATTTTCAATAATTTTCTAGGCGATCTAACTGACGATGGGCTCTTCTTATCAAAATACTTGATATTTCCTTCAAAATATGGGCTTTGAACGAACAAATTGGAAAAAATATAGTGCGGACGCGGCGCCAGAAAATCAGGAACTCGTTATATCAAAGATAAAATTAGCTAGTAAAAATCTGTAGATGCTAGCACCTTTTGTTGTGACTAGCGAAATCCGCTATGACCTGAGACATGCTGACTTAAAGTTTGAAGGGGCCTTTATTTTTGCCTCGTATGACTCCAATAGGCGTCACGTCTCCTCGTAGGTGTTGTTAGGCTACTGCACCATTTCTACCCTTCATTTCATTGCTTAGTAAAGACTGCAGTTAATGCAAAACTTATTTCCTTAAAAATTTACTACTCAAATACGCGTTAAGGGTAACGAATCTAGAGAGTACAAAAAAGCTCTCGGCATTGATCAATCCCTGAGGGATGCGCCATGCATTCGACTTCATCAAGTATCGTTGGAGGGGATTGAATGCATGTCTGGCCTTTACAATGATTCGTGGTGGCCTGCCGATGTATCGAACCAGTGCTGCTATCCTTCCAGACAAATCTGGTGCCAATTTGCCCCCTCGGAGGGATGGAAGACTTGGTGGGCCATGGGCGCAAGGATCGATTCCACGTGCGTGTCGCAGTGGCGCCTCCAACCACTGCACCTCTAGAGAGTATACAGAGAATAAATAACTTTTAGCTAAAAGTATTCGTTGGATGGTTGTACCTCAGTATATATATGAAAACTCAAGTGCTATAATAGGCAACCACAAGTAAAACCACATTTGAAGCGAATAACCTGGTTCATGTAGGAAGCTTTATATTCTTTTCCAGTCAAATTCGCTCAAGGAAAAGCTGTTCTGGTTGGCTGTGATCATGATCTGTGGTTTGGTCTCGATACTAAATGCTAAGGTGATCTTAGGAAACTACAACGAACGAACCAGCACTCGCATTAATTTCGTGCCTGTGAGTAGAGTTAAAGCTGAAGATAATTTAGAACATGTATTCATACCTACACTTGTTAGATGACCTGACCTGACAACGTTTGTGGAAAGCTTGGTCCTCGAGTACACCTCACAAAACCATGTCCACCAGGAACGTACTGGTTTTCTATACCCCATTCATGCTCAAAGGAATGATTATCTCTGAATGACTCAATGACCCAACTAAGTCGACCTGGTTCGGGAAGTCAAAATGTTGAACAAATTGGCTGTAGAGTTGAGCACGAGGAAACGAGCAGCTTGGGGAGCACTCAAAAACATCAAGGTGTAGTGAAGAGAACAAAGAACGCCTGGCTTTGTGCTCCCTTTTCAACTGCACGATTCTTTCTGCGTTAACGTATACGCCAGAAACCTGGTCACAGCGTGAGCAGGATGAAGGATCACTCAGCGTCATGGAATGCTCATTCAAATGGACAATGCTAGAATTATCCATACTGCGCAAGTAAAGGAGGGATTCATAGTTCCGATCTACAGCAATAATCAAAAATCAAGGCGCCAATTTGTCGAGGATAAGGTGGAGTGGACATATAATGTGTGTGAGCGATAATCAATAGGCAAGAGCCGTTAGTAAGTGGATTCCTTAGCATGTTAAACGTACTGCAGGACTAGCACGGACCCTATAGTTAGAACAATATTACAACTTTTATGGTCAGCGTTCATCACGAAGGCCTTAGATAAAAGATTCAATGCTCAACGAGTCCCAAAGGCGAGCACAACCCATTGGTATACTCTTGCAAACGACAGGTAGAAATGGAAGGTTTACTGGCTCTCGTTCTAGTAACATGGCGATCAAGGGGAGGGCAGGTGATATAGGTGATACATGACCCAATATTGCATGTATCACGCTGTGCATTTTCCAGGAATTCTTGGATTCCATTCGCCTCCTCTACGAGGAACTTCGATCTTATCTTGTATATAGTTGTGGCTTTTGCACGGGATTTTCTCGTCATTGTCACTAATGTCATTGATTGCCGGTTGATTCCAATCTCCCTCAAGTATTGCTATAGCCGCGTTAAGGCCTCCACTCGTAGATTAGAGGAGTGTAGCGATCGAGATCATTACCTCTGCACTACTAGCATCCTGTACAGCATTTATGATTACTTATTTATATATAGACCGCATGTTAGTTGGTTTAGAGTGCATTGCGACACAAACTGTAATTGGTTCGATACCTGCTCTCTACACTAACCAAACACTCTACCCTTCTGGGTTGGCGAGTTGTCGAAGTCTGACACTTCGGCAAGCCTTCGGAAGAAGTCTTTTTATTGACCAAATATGCATACAATCATCGATCCTAATCTTCGATACTAGAATGAATTCGAATACTCGACGAGTCCCAGAGAGATTGATGAACGCGTGTGACCACTAAGTTGTGCTAGTAATCTGATTCGTGTGTTGGCTTAGCTACGATTTGGCGATCTGTCATCACCTCTTCTCATGGTCACATACGATTTTCATTTATGTTTGGTCGATTACGGTCTTCTAGAAGTTCTCAAGTACCCATATTAGGGATTTCAAGGTTTGCAATTCAGAGAGTCACTGGTTCTCTTGGGTTGAGTGGTATTCTCCTGCGTTAAGGCAAAGGTTCCTCCACGTTGGGCGTCGACGACGTACCCACCGTAAATTTTAAAAACTTGGATAACATTTATGCGCATTGGTTATTGAACGCTGATCCTCATTGAGTTTTTTTTCGAAAACGAAATTTAACTGCCAGTTTTCTCTTCATGGTTTCAGTCAGGTCGTGAATCTTCTTCGTTCACATCATCAGATCACCTGGTGGTGAATTGAGCGATAGGATTCGTCAGTGCGAGTTTTGCAATTCAGTGAACCTTCTGTGTTCTGGTAGTCTTCTTCAGTCCAGAAATATTGAAATTTCTTTCATATTGGCTGCTAGATTTAAGTCTCCTTACGAGTCCAACAGAATGAGAGTTTTTTTTACTAAGTTTTACGACATACTATTAAATGCTACCTTATTGGGTTCAGTTTTTGAAACCGAGCGCGAATCAGCAAAAACCTCTTATTATTATCCAATAAATGTCGATTAGCTGATAATTTATCAATGTTTCGTGTCTTTTAGGTGAAACGATTGAAATATCCGACACTGGTATTTTGCCCGAAAAGAGCGGATGGTTTACAGTACGACTACATTTTAGAAGGTTATTTATTTTTCGAGTCCATAATAAGAAACAGTCAGTAATGATGCCATTAACGACGCTACTGCATTGGATTCAATACATGATCGCGCGACAAAAATTGGACGTAGCAGATATCGGTGTGGCTTTTCTTCAATGAGAGCAGTTAAGGAGTATAATTAACGTTTTGTTTCTAATCATTGGGGTCAACTAGTTTCGGTATGAAAGTTTAGAAAAAAACATAGTTCAAAGGCTTTTAAATCACTGAGTGGCTAAAACAAACTGCTTTGGGTGCCAGTTTTTGAAAACTGTACTACCTTTTCCTCCCGCCTCATCGTGGATGGGAGGTAGTCTGGGATGTCAGACTGAAATGTATAGCGAGGGGTTCATCCTCCCAGCAGAGTCTCCCAAGCCGAGAAGAAGTCCTACGTTTCCGCCACGATGCCCAGCTAGGAGTAAACTAATGCCAGGATCCGTCACCGTCCAGGTATCAAATTAGTACCACGGTGTCAGATCTCCTTCTGATCCACAAAGGCGGCGAATGCTTGTGGTGGCGGTGACTTGGGGAGACTTAGACTAGGTTGTCTTCGTGGCTTCTGGGAACCACAATGTCTAAACCAGCAAATCTCCGAAGATTGGGGATTATGCAGGGGCGCGCACAACCAGTGAAGACGGACCATTCAAGTATCAAGTATGTGTACTACTATATATTACTGCACATACTTCATGCATTTTTTATTATATATATATATATATAAATTACTTGCTGATGGCAAAAGATCGATAGAACTAGCTGAGAGACCGTCGAAACGAAGGACCCGCATGGTGTGGTGGTGAGCGCGTTACTCCCGGGAAAGGACGATAGCGCGTTCGTTCCCCACCATAGACACCTGCGGTCCAGAGTTTTGCAAATATCTCAGCTTCATTAAAGTTATATATATTTTTTTAATTTTATATATACACATATATACATATATGCTTATAATATACATAAAAACATATATATACGTATACATGGAGCGCTGAGATGCGTGGCACAGTGGTTGGAGGTGCCACTGCGACACACACGTGCACGTGGAATTGATCTCTGCGGCCATGGCTCACCAAGCCAGCCATCCCACTGGGGTCGGCAAATTTGTACCAGACTTGTCTGGGAGGATAGCAGCACCGGCTCGATACATCGGTAGGCCACCACCACGAGTTTTTGGAAACGCCAGATATGCACTCAATCACCTCCAACAAGAGTTAATGAAGTCGAAATCATGGCGTGTCCCTCAGGGATTGATCAACGCCGAGAGCTTTATCCTTTATATATAGGTGTGCATCGATCCATTCTAGCATCCTCCTTTTTAGTTGTTTTTGCTTCATTGTAGAAATACCCTGCAATTTCAACAGATGTATTCGAAGCTTTACTTGCATTTCTGGTTGATTATATTTATACAGGTCGGAAATGCTAAGATCTGGCTTTTTCCAAAGATTCCAAATAGATGAAATGCAAATTTGAACGGCCAGAAGAGAAAGCAAGCTTGTCCCGTCCCACCACTTGTCTGCTGGTCATTTTATTCTCTCCTTTAACAATCACGGAAATCCAGTTCGTGCGCTATGAACTCAAATAAAAAGGCAGCTTTGAAGCCCACTCTTATTACACATAACTATTGATTTTGTGTATACTTTATATGATAAGCCTGCACGAGATTGACATACAATCTTTACTCGGCTAACAATTCGACAACATCTTCCTCATCAGAGCGAATGATCCATGGGTTTTTGGGTTAGGCCAAAGCCTAAGCCTAAGGGTGGGTGGGTGGGTATCGTCTTAGGGTGAGTGGGTGGGCATGGGTTTCTGGGTCGTTAGCGGAACAAAGATTTTATATCAACATCGTGTAAGCTTATCAAAGAATAGACATTGTGTTTGGGCCCGCATAGTTAGTGATGACGAGCCAGCCAAGTATCCAAGTACGCTATCTTCTCATACGGAATTGCTTATTTACATTCATTAGGAGCATCATGAAGTAATAGATCGATGAACATTCTCTGAAATGTCGTAGTTTTATATTTGACTGCAAACGTCGGCTACTTGGACAACACAACAATGAACGACCTGATTGCTTACATAATAGCTGGCAGCGGATTTGATAATGTGGACGTCTCGTCGTGGAACATCACATACAGGTAATCACCTAGCTACACGGCTGTTTCACCTTAGCGGTAGAACTTAACAGTTTTTGTAATATTATGTAACAATTATTGCCAGTATGAACTGAATCATAGTGCTTAAACCGATCCAAGAGGGAAGCTCGATACGGTGCCCTGGGCTCAGCAAGTCTGCCATCTTTCAAAAGTACCTCACTACCTGTACTGAAAATCTGCCAGTTATAAGGTCCTACATGATTGAGGTTGACTAAGGCAAGGTTGGTATGAATACTTTTATTCGACCAACGTTTCGGCGCCTTCTTCTTCTACAGAGCCGCATTGGCCTGAGTCGATGGTCCACAGCTGGTCGTCTATCCGATGTGGGCGTTCGTTGTCACATCGAGTTTAGTCCAGCGAAGTTAGCACCTCTCGAATGGGCACTTCACTCGGCGGTGCCCTTTCATACAGGAAAAGTGTAGACCTATTGTTGTCATCTAATGTGATCTACTTGACCCATCCATATCATCCATCCAATATGAAGTAGCTGCAACGTTAGACGAATAAAAGTTTTTATACCAACCTTATGTCCGTTCATTCATGTAGAAAATTATTGATTATTGCTACCAAGGCTTAACAAAGGTCAGTTTTTAAGATAATTTGACAAAAGTTTAGTAGAGCTATCGCAGGAGGAAAGGGCATATGTGGCGCCGTGGTCGGAAGCGCCCTGCAACACACACGTGGAATCAACCAACATTCAGCAGAATATCTCTGATCTATCAGTTATCAACTGAAAACAAATTAAGGAAGCTAGCATCCTATATAAAAGAGCATCACTGAATGAGATGTCTCATTGAAGGCGGTGGCCCGTTGAGGAAGACCTGACTCGACACGAAGGCGAAGACGCCACGTCGAGACCAAGAACAAGCGTAGACCATCGACTCAGATCATCGGCTCTGGTGGACGAAGACGTCGAAACGTTAGCCAAAAATAAACATATTTATCAACCTGTGCAAGTTTATCAAAAAGACACATGCTAAGGAAACAGGTTCCATATATTGAAACACGGAAAGAATATGAAAGGTGCGGATGTTATAACGGTCACTCTCAAAACCACTATGACCTCTATAGGCGCCATTCGTCGCGAGCATGTTAAAAAAACACGTAGCCATCGAATCGATCTCCCACCTCGGGTTGACGAAACCTTCTATCCATTCGGGGTCTGCAAACTGATACCAGAATTGTCTGAGACGATAAAAGAAAACGCTGAGTCGATAGCTTAGTGCGCACTCATAATTGACCATTGTGAAGGCCAGATATGCATTCAATCACATCTGAGTTGCTACAAACGGTGTCAAAGGCATGAGTTAACTCTAAAACCCGTTAAATGCCAAGCGGTTTTTGCTTCATCGTTATTATAAAAAGACAAAGGACAAAGGGCTCAATGTTGATAAATCCCTGCTAGAGATGACACGCATTTTACTTCACTAGGCATCGTTAGAGGACATCGAATGCATGTCTGACTTACACAATAAATTTCGGTGACCTACCGCCACATAAAATCGGTCCTGATATCCTTCCGGAAAAGCCTGGCACCAATTTTTAGACCTCATGGAGATGGAAGGCTTGGTGAAACCTTGGAGCGGGATCGAACAGACGACAACGTGTGTACCGCAGCGTACCTGTAACTAGTGCACTAAGCGCCTTCGTTATTATCATAATTGTCGTTCTTTCTATTACTTCTAAGAGATTGGTGGCTTTTGATTTTCGTGTCTATTTTCAATTAAGGAAAGAGCTGGACGATATCTACAATAACTGGAGGGCTAACCGAAGTGTGTTGGATATGTTCAACTTTATCTTCAATGAAAATGGTTATCGTTGTAAAGATGTACGTTGTCCATATACCGTATCCTTCAGCGCAATCCTTTAAAGAAAAAAAAAGCCTATTTCCAGTGGATCCTTCTTAAACACACTCTACCCATTAACGTAAACACTCCTTATTTTTGCGTTTTCGCTGGTCCCTTATTTCTTACGTATATGACATTGTTTCACCATTCAAAATCACTTAAGAGATCTAAATATATTGCAAAGATGCTTGTAAGGTTGATTGCCTTGTAAGGTTGCCGACGATATGAATACTTTCTTAACCGTTTTTTGTTTACTGCCTACTCTTTTTAATGGCAGGGTATATTGCGAAATATAACTTTAATGAAGCTGAGATATTTGCAAGACTCTGGACCGCAGGTGTCTATGGTGGGGAACGAACGCGCTATTGTCCTTTCCGGGGAGTAACGCGCTCACCACAACACCATGCGGGTCCTTCGTTTTGCCTGTCTCTCAGTGAACGCGTTACTCCCCGGAAAGGACAATAGCGCGTTCGTTCCCCACCATAGACACCTGCGGTCCAGAGTCTTGCAAATATCTCAGCTTCATTAAAGTTATATTTCGCAATATACCCTGCCATTAAAAAGAGTAGGCAGTAAAGAAAAAACGGGTAAGATTGTGATTATAACTGGGGCCTCAGCTTAACTGGGTTCATTGCCGATTTGTGCTCCCCAGATCAATCCCGCTGTTGGGTGATTGCTGATGGCAAAAAGATCAATAGAACTAGCTGAGAGACAGGTGAATACTTTCTATTTTTCCAAAGTAGATAGAAAAATTATTTCTTGATGATAACTGCGACTGTGGTATTTTGATTGAGGACGCGCATCGCGCAGTGGTCGGGGGAGCTCTGCTACACAATCAGAGGATCAATCTCCGCGCCCATTGCTCACCAAGTCCTCTTTCCGTCAGGGGTCGGCAAATTTGCACCACACTTCTCTGGGAGAATAACAGCACTGGCTTGATAAATCGGTAGGCCACCGCATGCCATTGTAAAGGCCAGATATGCATTTAATCGCTTCCAAACAATCCTTAATGAAGTCGAATGCATGGCGCTTCCCTCAGGGATTGATCAACGCCGAGAGCTTTATCCTTCTATTCTTCAATCTTGCTTTAATTACATGGCATTATTCAACCGATTCCTTAGCTTCTAAAACTTGTTCCAAATTGGTAATGCAGAACACTTGCTATCATAACGAACTGCTCTTCGAACACTGGTTGGAAGGTGAACTGTACTGTCGACGATATACATTGTTGTCTCCAACAACTTCCACTTTCCAGTTGTTCGCTGCATGTTGGGGTGGTTCACAATTTTTGGATTGTTGTTCGATTTTCGAGCCGACTTATGTAATGTTGAGAGGAAGGTCAGTATAAAGCAAAAAAATGCTTATTTCATAGAAAGAGCGATTGTTCAGATGTTTTCGTCTTCTTGACAACTACAATCAAACAGATTTTGATGAAATTGACAAACTTTCTCTACTATTCAATACTGTGCAAAGTACTCCGATGGGCCGAAAAACTCGAGAAAGTTTTGTTTTCTTTCTTTGCATTATAACTTTTATCCTTAAAGGATTGAGTGACCTTTTACCCACATCGTCTGAATCTTTACTTCTCGGATTTTGTAGCCGCAGGTCGTCATGTACATTGGTGATTCGCATCCAGAAATCGGTCTTTATCCACGATTCTATCTGAACTATCATGACTGGAATCGCATTCGTTTCACTCAGCGGCGTATATCCATGCTATCCGATAATCCAATGTGTTCAGTGAAGCCGCTAGATCAAGGTAATACGATAATGTTCATCATGTTCTTCACGTCTAAATGAATGAACGTACTGAAGGGAAATCGACGTGCTTTGTCTACAACTGGATTAAACACGTTTTACTCTCACCACTGAATTGCACGTTACCGTACTTTAAAGGAATGCTCTCTTATGTCGATGACGTTTCTGTATGTGAGACGTCTGTCATTGTCAACGACTATCATCGCATAATGTCACAAAAGCTTGATAACTATGATGTGAGTGGCCAGGACATGACATGTTGTCATTTATTCTATTCTTCATTCATTTTTCTCGATCAGTTGGTTCCTGATAATTTTGTATCCGACAAACTTTTTAGTGTCTTGTTGCTTGCGAACGAATCGAAAATCAAATGCAGATGTTCACCAGTCCAGACTACAACCGACATATCAACTACTCCATCCGTCTCGAGAGTTCTTTCACCGAGTTGCAGGTTTATTTTGGAAGGAAAATTTCTTTAATAGAGTTTATCATGGTAACTCTGACAGAAAGTTTGTCCTTCGTGTGGCACATGTGCTGAGTTGTGGTAGACAAAAGCTGGGCAATTGAAGATCATTTCGCTTCAGACTTGGGAAACCACTCATCGATAGTTGACCACAATTTGGTTGGATGGAAAATATTAAGTATTTGTTACTGTTACTGATAGCATGCAATCAGCTTTCGCCAAAACTCGAAACACTTCCAGCTTGTAAGGCTTGATTTAAGGGCATTGGTAGCAAATGAAAAACAGTCAACCATTGTAATATAAGGTGGTGTCCCACAGTATTACCGTATTGTTCAAATCACAGGCACCATTTGTACGGCTATGTGAATCATTGCGACTCATATGTGTTCGTCCAGGAATAAAGCAACTCTCCAACTCTCAGAAAAATTTCTGGACTCAAAGTTATCTTCAGCGATTAAAATGAAAACCATAAAACTCTACATGTTTCCATCAAAACAATAGTTCCGCACTTCTTACTCGACCAGGGAGCGGATAGTACAGTGGTACTGATGTCGGTCATCACGAGCATGGTACTAGTTGGATTCAGCGCTGTTCCAACCAAGTTTCTCATACCACTAGAGCCGGAAAATTGGTACCGAACTTGTCCAGGAAAAAATCACTCTCTGCAATCCAAATGGGACCGCTCCAGCCCGGCTATCACATGACTCCAGTGGGAATGGACTCTACCAGCGTTCTAAGCCGTTCAAGATGAAATGGAAAGCCTCAAGCAGCAACGGAAGTCACACGTAAAAGCTGGAAGACATTCGTAGGCAATGGATGCTAGGAAATGAATCGAATGTGGGAAGTGCTGCGATCAGCACAGTAAACGTGATGACGAGTCAAGTAAAATAAAAAAAAAATCTTCGACTTAATATTTCAATCTTACCAATTTTTTAGTTGTTAGGATTTTATATCTTTCATCCTGTTGCTGCTTAATTTAAATATGTATCGATACACGAAGCTTGGTCAAAAGTTCGTTTTGCAATACAGTTACTGTTCTTGGTTAGATTCTAAACCTAGGTCAATCCAGGTCAAACCAAGCCTTCCTTCACTCCAGGGTCGCCAAATCTGCTATCAGACCTGTCTGCAGTGGTGAAAAAAAACCACTGACCTTGCACATCGGTAAGCTACACCAAGTTCGTGTATAGGGCAAATATCCACTCAATCACTTAAAACTATAGTAGAGTGCTTTCGCTAATAATGGAGTCGAATGGATAATGCGCCCCTGAGAGGCTAATTACTCCCAGGCACCTTATCCTTTTTATTCTCTAATCGTGAAGTCGTCATCGCCACAAAGGTGTTAATAAAGAAGGAAAACGAGTATAGTAGCACACTATTCTCCACACACTCAATACGAATCGATTTTCAGTACGAACATTATTCTGAAATTCGTCTGACCACAGCAGCTGGATTTATTTCGGAGCTTGGCGGTCAAAGCGGTCTATTCGTTGGATGTTCGGTGATGATCGTCGTCCAACTCATTCTTTCTATTCTATTGAATTTTACTGTTTGTGTTCAAAACTTCTATAAGAACTACATTTATCTTGTTTCTTCTTTCAAACCACGCACTACTGACCGCTCCATAAAACAACAGAATAGAAGGAATTCAGGTGTTTAGATGAATCACCTACCTCCATGAGAGTTTTTTTTTTCGGTATCTATTTCACTAGACTGCTTTATTGTTGTTGACTTTTATCAGTAAAGTCTAACATGTTTAAAATTGGCTGTCTTACCATCACGAATTGCATAGTCCTTAGAGTACTGAGACCTCAAGAAGATAATTACATCTCCCTAATGGCTTCACATTTCTCTAATATTACTAGTCTTTTTACGAGGCCTAGTCTCCATCAGAATTAACCTGTATCACTGGTCAAAGCGGTCTATTCGTTGGATGTTCGGTGATGATCGTCGTCCAACTCATTCTTTCTATTCTATTGAATTTTACTGTTTGTGTTCAAAACTTCTATAAGAACTACATTTATCTTGTTTCTTCTTTCAAACCACGCACTACTGACCGCTCCATAAAACAACAGAATAGAAGGAATTCAGGTGTTTAGATGAATCACCTACCTCCATGAGAGTTTTTTTTTTCGGTATCTATTTCACTAGACTGCTTTATTGTTGTTGACTTTTATCAGTAAAGTCTAACATGTTTAAAATTGGCTGTCTTACCATCACGAATTGCATAGTCCTTAGAGTACTGAGACCTCAAGAAGATAATTACATCTCCCTAATGGCTTCACATTTCTCTAATATTACTAGTCCTTTTACGAGGCCCAGTCTCCATCAGAATTAACCTGTATCACCTGTACCACTTGTAGTCCAGTTGATCGTTGAGTGACTCAAGCGAGCGCCAGTAAGTTTTCCATTCTTCCTGGTCGAATGTAAGCGAAGCCCAAAGTGGGTTCTGCTCGTTCTAGGAACTCGTTGAGCATCACCAGAATTAGCCGAGACGAGATAATTTTTTGCTCTCGACATGGGGCAGTGCAATACGGCTCTCAGCCACTCCCACCACCAAAAGTTCGATTCCGGTCAAAGGTTACCAACTTGAGTAGGTTCTGAATGACCTTTCTAAAAATCTCAAATAGTATCATAACCAGAAACGGTTACACTCTTTGTATTACCCTCTGATATTCGAGAGCTTTATAATAATTTTTTCTGCACTTTTAACGAGATTGCATGCGAAATGACTTGTCCAAATGTGAATTTCTATGCAATAAAGTGATTAAATAAAATAGATTTTTCGTTACCACACATTAATTTATTTTCGAGAAATGAGCGCCGTTTCTGTAGTCTCTTTCGACGCTTCAGAATGACGTCATTCTGTTGGTGCAATGATTCGGTTAAGACATTTCATTACCGCAGTATGGAATCATGGCCTTTAGACGATTAATAAAGAACATATGGCAAGCTTTCGGTGAAATTTAACCACAACGATGAGATATTGGCAAAACGTGGACCCCGATACAGATCGAATCATGATTGCCCTCTCGAGGGCTTAGCTTATTACACACTGCACCACCCACGCCTTTAATCTGTTTTTCTCTCGGCCGGTTTTCTACATAACGCTGCCACCAGCAATCACTTCGTCATCGGGTTTGATGTAGGGAGCAAAATCGGCATTGAAGCCCAGTTAAGCTGAGGCTGAAACGGAAATCACAATGTTAACCTTTATTTTCTGCCAACTATGATTTTTCACGACAGCATATGATGTGAAATTCAAACATAACGATGCTAAGATATTGGCAAAACATGGACCCCAGGCCGGATAGAAGCTAGCTGAGAGAAACGCGGAACAAGGACATCCGTGGTGCTGTGTAATACGCGAGCCGTCGGAAAGAGTAATCGTGGCTTGGGGTTTGGGGTCAAAATTTTACGTATATCTCAGCATCGTTGTGGTTGTAACATCATCAACATCACAAAGCGTATTAATGCTTCGAAACCGACTTTCCTTGAACCTCGGTGTGCTTAATCAATACGCATTTTTCCTTGATGAGCTTACACGAGGTCTTTGTTTTATTTTATTCAACAGCATCTCCAATACCGCACCAACTCGAACTAAATAACCATAACAAATTGTAAGCACTTTCTAGGTCAAAGAGGGTATTCAGAGGAGAAAAAACGGCGAGGAGACAGAAATTTTAGAAAAAAATCGCCAATAATTTTTCACATATTCCACTATCGGCTCCATGTCATCACTTATATTGTTTCTTGACAACTCTTTGTTTTATTTTATTCAACAGCATCTCCAATACCGCACCGACTCGTACTAAATAACCATAACAAATTGTAAGCACTTTCTAGGTCAAAGAGGGTATTCAGAGGAGAAAAAACGGCGAGGAGACAGAAATTTTAGAAAAAAATCGCCAATAAATTTTATCATCAAATTGTCTTTAGAGATCCTCACATTCTTTAAAATACAATTCGCTATTATCGAAACGTTCCCATTACGGAGCCCAACTAACAGTAAGCCAATGCCAGAATCCGTCACCGTCCTGGTATCAAACTAGTCACGTTGTAGCAAATCTCCCTTTGATCCACAACGGTGGCGGCTGCCTATGGTGGTGACGACCTGGGGCAAACTTAGGCCTGCCCGACTTCGGAACTCCAGGGAACACTGGACATTGGACTCCGACGAATTGGAGATTGTCCTCGGACCCGTGCAACCAGTGAACACGAGCCACCCACGTATTCAAGTAAATAAGCATTGTAGAAACATGACAAGTTTCTTTTTCTTCACGCTTATTTTCCACTCTTTTTATATTAAAGGTTGTACATTATTTCCTTCTATTGTCACGAATCAAGAAACTCCTTCTAATTTCTATTGGACACAACAGTGTTTCAAATGGTGATCAGATGAAAGTCTTCTTCAACTTCCAAGAATCATTCATTCGTTACCGTAGTCCGCAACTACACTGCGACAATATGACAGCTACCGTAGTCGATATTTTCATATATCAATGGATAATTTCGTGATTGCACTCAATCTTATTGCAAATAATTAGCAATTCGTTCCATACTCATTATCATCGTAGAGCCGTGGAATACCATGGAAAACAATGTCAGAAGGAAAATGCTTGGCTGATAGAGCTTAATTTTGATAACGAAAATATCTTAAGACATGAAGATGAACTTTCTAGCGAAACTATTAACCCCTTATACACTAACAGAAACATCATCACGGAACTTTAAGTTCTTATAACTAGTAATACGGCGATGTAGGTACGATATGCTTTCCGGATGAAGCCGAAGGTAAAAATGACAACAGTGAACAACAGCTGAATCAGCGTCATCAGCGAACCACCGACAAACAGCCCACACTGGCTACCCAGCTCGGAAATGAAACGTGCTGGCGTTGTCGTGTGCGTCTCCAAGTAGTGCTCGTACTGAAAGTCCGGAAACTTGTCTTAGTTTATCGAGTGAGTTTTGCACACTCCATGCGTTTGTATCAATACCGTTTGTGTCTGTATTATAAATGTTTGCTCTCATGAATACTAACTTCTTATTTTCTGCCTACCATAGTTTTTCACGGCAGGGTATGATATGAGATACAACCACAACGATGCTGAGATATTCGCACAACTCGGACCCTAGATCAAATCGAACCACAATTTTCCTTTTCGGGGACTAGCGCGTCCCGCTGACGGGTGATTGTTGATGCCATTGTTAGGAAGATAACTAGCTGAGAGAAGCGATGAGCACGGGCTTCTGTGGCGCAGCGTGTAATGAGTGAACCCCTGGAAAGGGAAATCGTGTTTCGAACTGGACCGGGGTCCGAGTTTTTGCGGATATCTCAGCATCAACATGCATTCGTTTTCACCGATCAGTGCAACTGTTCTCACTTTTCTCAATTCCCTACATTTTATTCTGTGAGGAAATTTTGAATTTTGCCTCTTCTCTCCTATCGATAGTGTTACCTAATAAATGATTAATTTCCTCTTCTCTCATTACTTTTTTTCTTATTCTTTTTCACTTTATAATAATCAGTACGTCATTAGATGGAAGACTCATAAAATAACCTTACTAAAGAAGAAGAGCAGGGGTGGTGCAGTGGCTAGTGATTTAGTCCATCAGAAACTAATATACTGGTTCGACAACCTCTCTGACGCTACCCTCCATTCTACGTGGGAACACAGCACAGCTATCTTCAAGGTTGCGAGGAAAATGAACTCGAACGGCATTCTTCGGCATTTATGAACAAGAAGAAATCCTCAAGCAACAGAGCAACGCGCGAAATCTTCAAAGACCTTTGTGGATGACTAATGCTAGAAAAACAAATGGAATGCAAGAAGGGCTGAACTCCACACAGCAGCTGTGATGACAGCGTCATGTAAATAAAGAGAAAAATATGTAGAAAGGGTTGAATGCTAATTTTTATGCTGAGTATACGAAAGTGTTTCACTCAGTAGTTCACTTATCATCTTAACGTTTTGAGACTCTGAAGAAGAAGTAGCTGAATAGTTAACCATTTTTGAACAAAGCTTTTAATAACAACCCAGTGACTGCTCAGGATGATAACATTAAATCTACTAACCACTGCCTTTATGGAAACCATCAAGTCCATAAGTCCATCATATGACAGTAGACGCGTCATTCAAGACACGAACATTTTAAATAGTACGAATGAAGACCTCTTCACTTACCTCGAGTTCATTGAAAGACGCTTCAAAACCGAACCCATTTTGAGCCAATGCACGCTCATCTATGTTGGATGTTATTTGCCAGTGATTTTCCACACGTTCACAAGCCGGCAAGCACTGAAAATACTTAGAAAAACGCTTCGAAACCGACTTTCCTTGAACCTCGGTGTGCTTAATCAATATGTATTTTTTCCTTGATGAGCTTACATGAGGTTGATAATAATCTTTATTATCGGCTAACGTTTCGACGTCTTCGTCTTCATCAGAGCCGATGATCCGAGTCGATGGTCCACGCTTGTCTTTCGTCTCGATATGTCCGGAAGAAAAACAATTAGTTATCAACGGACATTATCATTATATTCACCATCAGCATCGTGTATAAAAGGGCACCACTGAATGAGTGTGCCTCATTCGAGGAGACGGACCGCTGAAGAAGACCTGACTCGACACGAAGGCGAAGCCGCTACATCGAGACGAAAGACAAGCGTGGACCATCGACTCGGATCATCGGCTCTGATGAAGACGAAAACGTCGAAACGTTAGCCGATAATAAAGATTATTATCAACCTCGTGTAAGCTCATCAAGAAAAAAATACTTAGAAAAACGTTCCGAATCGTGTATAATATATGTGAGTAAAAATTTCTATGTAATGAGTAGCTGACGGTCTGACCACCATGCGTCTACCAACCTTCCCATCACTTCCCGGTTGGTAAAGCGTACGATACTTCCTCTGTGATGAAGACCTATGAGATGGCTAAAACAGCCAACCTACGGCTTCAGAAAAAAACGAACTTGATCAGGATTTGAAATTCGTGAAGAGGGCTAGCAGTATACTAGCCCTTATGCAAATACGAAGACCTCCATTGTTCACGGATGTGAAGCAACAACTCGAATGAGAGAAGTGTGGGAATCCGCATAATTGGCGAGATCGGATCATGCAAACAAATGAACGAAAGCAATGGCTGTTCGAAAGTTTTTCAGCTTTGCACGGCTGTTTCTTTAAAGGCGTCTAGGACGCCTTTAGAAAGATTGCTAGCTGAGTTTCCATTGTTTTTGCTAATGCATGCGTAGTAGTTCATTTAGACTGAGCTGCTCACAGGTGAATAGCTCAAAACTTGTTTTTAAATTGTCGATCTTGGTTCGAGATTAAAGTGGATACTAAGTGGCATCATTAGCACAGAGCTATCCGGGACCTGTAACACATGTGTTCGTTGGTTTGATCCTGTGCAACAAACTCACTAAGCCATCCATCCATACGAGCTTGGCAAAATGATACCAGTTTTGTCTGACCTGGAAGGAAGGATAGCAGCATTGCCGTAATACATCGATAGGCTACTGCAAGTCATTCTACAGGCCACAGATGCATCAAATCACCTCTGACGTCGCTTAAAGAACTCAAATTCATGGCGTATCCCCCACTGATTGATCAACACCGAGAGCCTTATCCTCTATCCCTTATAATAATAATGAGATATTGAAATGATATATACTTACCCCGTAGTTCCTAATTCTTTTTGAAGTGATATGATAATAGTTCCCGATTACTGACAATGGTTCACACACTGATAGATTGGCTGTGTATGGTAGCATTGTCTTGAAGAATGGCAGGGTACAATTCAACGTCGGCACCATCACTCGATTAACCCAATTATATACGAAGCACGTCGATTTCCCTAAAGATTCAATGATTGCATTAAACGAAGATCTGTGATCAGTCGACAAAAATGTTTTGACAACTTATGGATTCTAATTAGCTTCTCTGCTACTTCATTGGCTCAGAATTTCTCTTCCGATCTCAATCACATCCATGCCATGTCGAATTTTAGTATAAACCTAGTCGATTCGGTGCTCGTTTTGATTGATTTGGAGTGGCAATCAATACTTACACAATAAACTTAAAGAAAAGTGTAGACGTAGAGCAGGACTCTACGAGTGACCTAGTCAGTTGCCCTTTTTATAGAGGGCTTTTCTTGGCATATCTTTTGCTGCTTTTTGTGGAAGCACAGAATATTTGTATTGTAGGCAGCAACGCTGTCGAATGATTTATCCAAGTCAGGGAATGCAACTAATTCATATACCAATGCAGCAATGCGATTTCTCCTACTTACGTTTTAACTTTTCTTAGCAAAAGAAGGTATCTTTCAGCAAGGCGAATGTGGTGATGAGGTTCTTATTTTCAGCGGGTGGAGAAAACTCTACGAAAATTTCCTTCGAGTCTCCTTTACAAAATGGCTAGTCTAAAATCAACTATGCTAGAAATGATGGTAAGGATCCTACATTGAAAATAAACTTTGGAGTTCTGATTGGCAGAATCTGGGACCTAGATAGACTACAAGCGTGAGCAAACTATGCAAATTGATCGGGTGGCAACGGTGAGCGACTTATGCGACTCATCCGGTTTTTAATTTCTGAATTGCTCACTCTTTAGAATTACTGAGAGCAAACCTTGATTTAGAGGATCAGTTGAGCAGAGATTTTTCTCGGGAACCATTGACACTTTCCTTTGAACGAAATGTAAGTGATTCCAATTGTTCACAGTTAAATATAAAAGTGGATAGAGACCCACTTCAACATGCGAATCTCCTAAGTGCGCGACCATTCCTGCCTGTAACAACCGTTCATGACTACATTTTTACTTTTGCTACGCGTTCTCAGAAGCAAATGAAACTCCCTTATTATCACATTAAAGACAAACTTTCGTTCAGAAACGACCTCATTGGAAAACGCAGAAGAAACGCGACCTTTTAGTAAAGCTCTCGAAAATGTTAAAAAATAGAGCTGTGTCAAACAAACGTTTGTGCACAACGATGCTGAAATATTCGCAAACTTGGCCCCCGGACCAGATCTAACCATGATTCTCTTTCCGGAGCTCGCGTATTACACATAGCACCATGGAAGCCCTCGCTCTGCGTTTCTCTCAGCTAGCTTCGATCTGGCCCCGGTTCCGAGGTTTGCGAATATCTCAGCATCGTTGTAGTTGATTTCGCATAACACCTTGCCGTTAAAACTGGAGTAGGCAGCACATAAGATTTAATCTTTAGTGCTTTAATTTCTATAAAATACAGAGCTTTAAACATTCAGAGTTTGGAACAGCCAAAACGGCAGCTTGAAAGCCGAATTCTCAACTCCAGCTCCAATACTAGTTGTGTAGATGATTTGGCCAATAGTAGCCCTTAGAATCACGCCACTATTCCATATATTTTGTAGGACAACTGAAAAAAGGCAGCGCGGCACAATCTCATTTAACTGTTGCAAGGCACAATCTGTTCTTAGGCCGATAGCCTCCAGGACTACAACCTCAGAGAGAAAAGTGGTGATCATTGACCGCATAGGAACATTAAGAGAATTCCGAAAATTTTTATTAGAAAATGATCCTTTTCGTTGCTTGGAATGACATTGAACTCACTCTTGTGGTGTTGCGAACAAGAAAGCCTTGGAGCCGATTAAAATACAGTAAAAGATTATCTGTACCATGAATGTCGCTTTGATACAAGTCCTTTACGAGACGGAAACATCTAAACAGCTTTTAAATAGTTTCGAACAGAGATCGACAAAAACAGCGTTTTTTAGCTTTCTTCAAAATATCGTCCAATGAACGTTCGCCTTTTTTGACCGATAAATAAAAGGATAAAGCTCTCGGCGTTGATCAATCCTTGAGCGATGCGCCATGCATTCGACTTCATTAAGCGTCGTTTAGAGGTGATTGAATGCATATCTGGTCCCTACAATGACTCGCGGTGGCCTGCCGATGTATCGAGCCAGTGGTGCTATCCTCCCAAACAGGCTTGGTACCAGTTTGTCGACCCTAGAGGAATGGAAGGATTGGTGGGCCATGGGCGCGGGGATTGATTCTACGTGTGTGTTGCAGGACGCCTCTGATCACTGCCCCACACGCGATTTGACCGATGAAATTCTTACACTCGAAAATTTCTCTCTTTTTCAAAATTTCTTCTTAACTTCTATTGTTTTGAAAACAATATTTTCATCAATTACCGTCCTCTTAACATCACGAAGGTGGCCTCAAATGCAGAACAACAGTCAAAATGTCGTGGTCCTGCACGACAAAAGATGAACATCTGAATAGTTAAGAATCTAACTGAAGGAACGAATAGGTAAATGGTAGGATGAACAAGCGAAATAACACAAGTTCTTTGCAAAACTATGAGCCGCAGGTGTCTACGGTGTGGAACGAACGCGGAATTGTCCTTTCCAGGGATTAACGCGTTCACCACCACACCATGATTGTCCTTCGTTTCCCCTGTCTCTCAGCTAGTTCTATCGATCTCTACCATTAGCCAATTTTCGCTCCCCAGGTCAATCCCGCTGACGGGTGATTGCTTATGGCAGAGATCGATAGAACTAGCTAAGAGACAGGCGAAACGATGGACCCACATGGTGTGGTGGTGAACGCGTTACTCCCCGGAAAGGACATTAGCGCGTTCGTTCCCCACCTCAGACACCTGTAGTCCGGAGTTTTGCAGGTATCTCAGCATCGTTGTAGTTATATTTCGCATTATAACCTGCCATTAAAAATAGTAGGCAGTAAATAAAACGGTGAACACAAGTTTTGTTGGAATCTATTAGTAAACGCTTAATTTAGAACTAAAAACAACGGGAGGGCAGCGTAGAACGACATTATTGATTAGACGCGCAGCACGCAGCTTAATAAATGCTGTGTCAATCAATAAGCATTCTAATCATTATGCACATGATTCGACATGGAAATAATAAAACAAAAGTATTTCTTTAAAAAGTTTTGCTTTGGTGATGATACCTTTCTTATGGAGTTTTATATCAGAGCTGTGTGACACAAGATGCGAATTAGGTTGCTACTTACTTCCTGACAAGTGTAACCGTTCTTGTTGAATACGAAGTCGAATATCTCATACTGCGTTCGATTACCTCTCCACTGGAGAAAAAGACTGTTGAGTTCGAGTCTGCAATCATTCGTTGATGATTGTTGCTGAATCGATTTATTGATTAGTTGCGCATTATTCATGCGGAATTAACTTGCCTGTAGTCGTCGTTCCATGTATCGACGTCCACGTTAGGAAAACCACTTCCAGCGATGAGAAAACGGATAACATCATAAGCTACATCGCTTTCTATCTGTCCTATCCTCGATCTCATATCTGGTTTTGCATTACTTTAAAAAATTTAAGGAATTTTATGTATTTTTAGTTGTCTAGTTAAGTTTCATAGGCGCATGTAGCGCAGTCGTTGGAGGTGCCTTGCAATACACACGTGCTTATTGGTTTGATCCTGTACTGCAGGCTTACGAAACCAGACCCGTTCCCGACGGGTCCGCAGAATGGTGCCAGAATTGTCTGAGACGATAGCAGCGCCGTACATCGGGAAGCCACCGCAACTCATTGTATAGAGCATATATGCATTCAACCATCTCCAGCGATTTCAGATGAAATAGAATACAATGCGCATTCCTCAACTCAAAAAACAATTGATCCAATCGCCAAAAACACGCGCGTGATCTCTGGCTTGACATTTCTGGTTCCAATTTAGGCTCTCTGCTCTCTGGGACCAGAAAATCTGTACTGAAATTGTTTTGTAAAGTCTCCCATCAATCAATAAAGATCAATTTGCACTGAAGGTGCTTTTAGAGACAATCTGGGGGTATCCTAGCACGACATTCCCAAGATTTCAGGAAGAATCTATTCAACTATTCACTGTCATTCATAAAGCAAACATAGAGAAAAGTAAGATTATCAAGTAGTCCTAATCCAAAAAAAAAATCCGAAGACGTTCGTGAGTTATGTGTCCGTAATGGATGCGATAAAACGATTCTCATGAAAGAAGCGCTGCGATTTCCACAATTCTCGGAAAGCTTCATGTAAGTGAGTGAAAATAAAGAATGAATAATAGAAATAGCGTCGAAAAGGCTAAGCAAGGGCTTCGATAGTGCAATGGATAAAATGTGAGCCCCCGGAAACGGTAATCGCTGTTGCGAAGGTCGATGTTCCGAGTTCTATTTACATCTCTGAGTCTTTGTGGTTGTAAAAGATGCATAATTCAACATTCTTTTTAATATAAACGCATACGCTTAGTTTTTGTCTATTAGCTAAAAAACCCTCCAAGCGGTTTACTGCCTCATCGTGGCTGGGAGGTGTTCCTGGGTGTCGGACTGCGATCTACAGCGGGAGGACTAGTCTCCGCGGCAGGGTTTCCCAAGCTGAGAAGGAGTCCGGCGTTTCCATCAGAAAGCCTAGTTAAGAGTAAACCAATACTATGATCCACTACCGTCCTGGTATCAGAGTCGTATGGTGGCAAATCCTTCTCTCTGAGCCACGAGGGCTGCGACTGCCCGTGGTGGTGAAAGGTCTGGGGCAGCCTTAGCTAGGCTGACCTCGTGATTCCAGGAAACCACATTGGCTTAATCAGCAGATCTCCGAGAGGTGGTGATTATGCTGAGGCCCGCCCAACTGGTGAGGACGGTATCAAGTATCAAGTGTGTTCAAGCTAGGAAAAAAAAATCGAAGAAACTGGTAAAAACTAAATCAAATTATTCAACAAAATATTGTTAGAAGAACTACCGTGTCAAATCTAATACAATTCTCTTGATAATGGCTTGGTCCCTTCAATGGACCTACAGCGTGACATTGAATGCGGAGAGCTGTTGTGAAGTTGGAGGAGACGCGGTTTTTAAAGTGGGATATAAATTATTGAAGTCAGCGCACCATATACTATATAGTCTCTTGCGCCACTTTCCTAGAACTCCCGAATTAGTCTAGTACGAATTTGCTGACACCGGAAGGAGAGGACAATTGGTTACCCTGAGGCAGAAGGTGAAGTAGTAGAATTAACCCACGTATTTGTTACTGGGAAAAAGTTTGACCTAATTGATGTTCAACAACAACGAATTGACGACTCCACGCTCTTCATAACGGCTGATGACCTTTAGGAAGATTTTCATCCGAACATATTCATGTAAGTTTATTTCATAAATTAAAAATGTATTTGCAGTAACCTCCTAACGGTTTACCGCCTCATCACGGTAAGGAGGCCTTACCAAAATGAGAAGGGGTCCAGCGTTTCCATCAGGAACCCAGTTAAGAGTAAATCAATACCGGGATATACCACCGTTGTGGTATCAAAGTAATCGCCTGGTGGCAAATCTCTCTCTGAGCAGCAAGGACAGCGACTGCTTGTTGTGGTCACGACCTGGGGCAGAATTTGGCTAAGGTGACTGCGGCGCTCCAGGTTACCACAGTGGCTGAGCCAGCAAAACTCCGAAAAAATGAAACTTTTGCCGGTGGTCGCACAACCAGTGAGGAGGGCCATCCAAGTGTCCTGGTAAGTATTTATAGTAACGATACATAACACCATTATTGCACCATTCGCTTACCGTTTAAGATCGGTTTGAGATGGATGACGTCGCTGTTCTTCGGACAAAACACCAGCGATGGAAACTTCAACCTCTTCGCCTGAAACAAATATTCGGAACTCGATTTGCGATATAAAAACAGAGTTTTCTCAAAAATTATTTGAAGCAGAACTTCTGGTGACAGAGCTAATCGATGGACACGTAACTATGTGACTTTTCTGACATATTCTAACCAATTAGAAACGAATGATGCTTGAAAGCTCTTACGGGTTATTGTATTCCAACTACTTTAAGGAATACTGTATACTTCCAGCTGGCTTTAATTTCACTGGGTGTTCTTCAGTGGATAATGGAGTCAGTGGATTGGGAACAGAAGGTCATAAGTAATAATGGAAATTTTCTATTAAATCTTCGCTTTGCGAATGGCATCGTCATATTTGATAGTGAAGCAGAGACGATGCTCACTGAGCTCAACGAACCGGGAAGAGAATAGTTTGCGCATGAAGAGGACGAAGGCCCAGTTTTTGAAGAACCCATGGTGCGAAGGTGTAAAAGTCGAATAGGATGACTCTCTGATTATAGAATCCACCTTGTATGTGTCTCCTCGAATGTCAATGAACGTGAGAACAACGTGAACCAGGATTTAGATAGAAGAAATAGAGCTGCCTCCGTTGCATTTCGGCTAGTCAGCCACTCAAAGAAGCCTCCGACCAACCAATGGACCCACAACTCCGCGCTCACCGCTTCGTGGGCATCACAATTTTCGAAACGAACCGTCACCATGGAAGGCGATTGTGCGAGGAAGAAACGAATGAAAATTTCCCTGGGCTCCACACAGCCACTTAAAACTATCAGTCTAAATATTCAAGAAAGCAATCAGTTTTTTCTGAATTTTTTCAACTTTCCATTCATTTGGTAAATTCTAACACCCTCCGTGGTTTCCACTCCATTGGTAACATTGAGATCCCGAAATGGTGATGCCCAGTAGAAGTCGTACTATGCTGTGACCCTCATGCCTCCAGAACTGTTTTCGACGCTTTCAGCGAGCATCCCAAGTAAGAATAAAACAATGCCAATAATCGTCGTCGTCTTATAACCCAAATCTTACACAAAACACCTCAGCAGCGGAAATCAGAATCGTTGAATACCACGGCTGTAAATTTTCAACAGGAAAATATCAAAAGATAGACAGCACCAAACCATAGAATAGAATAAGCTGCCGTATTCACGTACGGGGACGATGGTTATCCGGGTACTGAACTGGTTGCCGACGAATTCCTTCATGATTGAGCCGACAAAGAACACTGACGTAGCGCAGCACATGAGGATCACCACAATCCAAAAAATTTTTTCGTCACGTGAGCTCGACTGAAATCATCTATGAGTTCTATCTGTTGTAAAAGAAAGAAGAAAGAAGAACAGAGAAATATTAGAGAAGGAGAGAAACCCTTTTGTAGACCCACACCATTTGCATTGTTGTGTTTTGTTCAGGCTCAAGTCTTACAGAACCACATTCCCAATCGCTTTTATCCTTTTTTTAAACCTACTTTCTTATTATAGTTAGGACTGTGAAATACATACTGCAGAAATGATTCTGTATAATATGATCTTATCATATTTTAAGAGGAGCGTGTGGCGCAGTGGTTGGAGGTGCCACTGCAACACGCGCGTGGAATCGATTCCTGCGCTCCCGGCCCACCAAGCCTTCCATCCTTCCGGGGTCGGCCAATTGGTGCCACACTTGTCTGGGAGGATAGCAGCACTGGCTCGATACATCGGCAGGCCACCGCGAGTCATTGTAAAGGCCAGATATGCATTCAATTCCAGATATGCACTCCAACGATACTTAATGAAGTCGAATGCATGGCGCATCCCTCAGGGATTGATCAACGACGAGAGCTATATCCTTTATCCTTTTACTTTCTTATTTTAGGTCATTAAAAATTTAAAGCCAAAATATCAGAATTTCAGAAATTTTAACTGGAAGAAAATATGATCGCAAGGTAGGACACACTCCTTTTCTGGCAATGACGTTAATTGAACTAAGGTACGATTATAAGGTAGGACACACTATTTTTCTGGCAGTGACTCTATTGACCACATTTATTCGTGAAGAAATTTTATTTCCACTTCAGAACTTACTCGTTCCCACAAATGGTCACAACTGTTCCAAAGTATTGCGAACTCTGCAGAAAATCCATTGAGAAGACGACTCAAAATCCACAACTGCGATTTAAGGACGAGTTTTGGGCATGCGCTAAGTCCACCAGTTCACCATCAAAAATGGACTTAAAGTGGGTATTGGCGAATTGTCTCAGGACTGCCAGTGATCTGCTGTTTGGTCTTTAACGGTACTTTTGCTTTTTTCATATCTGACTTTTCATTCCTTATTTCACCCCGTTATTCTTTTATTCAAGCGTCATTATTATTTCGGAATACTCCTTTTCTGTGATGAAGACCCATAACGCTTTACCCAAGCTATTTACTCTTGACCCTTTCCGAGGGATAACGCGTTCACCACAGCACCATGCAGGTCCTCCGTTTCGCCTCTCCCTCGCCTAGTGCTAGTGATCAGTGCCATCAGCAATCAAAATGACAAAACGAAGAACCGGCATGGTGTGGTGGTGAACGCGTTAGCTCCCGGAAAGGGTAATAGGCGTGTTCTTTCACCACCGTAGACTCCTGCGGTCCCTAGTTTTGTAAATATCTCAGCATCATTAGAATTAAAAAGCTATTATTATTTACTCTAGTGGCAAACACTATGTGGACCAATAAATGAAGGGAATAGAATGAAGTGTTCGTGTTTATGATGTGTGTTTGCCAACATCTTTTCATTTTAAACGAGGATTATTGTAGAAAATTAGGAAGCCATTTAAAGAAAAGACTAAAAAATTCGAACATTTTTCCGCTCACCATCAGAAGAGCAGAAAACCCGTGAAGTTCGTGAATCCATGGATACTGGCATTTGTTACAAGTGCGCTCTGCCACAGCCACTTCATGTTGATCTAACGTGTTCAAAGCCCTAGATGCTTCTTCCAATTGCATTGTATCATTCCTGCAACAGAAGAGATATATTCAGTTTACAGAAAAGTGGGTGTAGCGCAGTAGTTAGAGATGTCTTGCAATGCAAATGTGGCCATTGGTTTAATCGCGTATCTTGGACTAACTATACCTCTATCACTCCGCAGTCGGCGCATTGGTACCGGACTGCGCTGAGAAGGTAAAAACACTTGCATGACAAATTATTACTATACTACCACAGGTCATTTCTTAACCCGAATATGAATTCAATCTCTGTAACTGCCACCAAATGGATTGGGTTCATAGCATGTAGTTGTTGCATACCCAGTAAAATCTATAGGGCTTTGTGCATGATGCGAATTCCAGCGTGCTTTCCATAATTAATAAGTAATGTGAAAGGATTTTCTTCCTCTGGGATCATGAGGATCATGGGAAGTCTGTGTCCGAACCGCCTGAAGTTGTCACTACAGTAAGCCACACCGTTGTAGACCAGGGGGAGTTTCGCTATATTACGTGTTACACATTCAGAACATCCAGAATGGCGTCATTTTTCTAGCCGAGGTTTCCAATTGGCTTTTCACTGAAAATTTAGGGACCTCATAAACTAGGGCCATTCGAAAAATCATTTCAGCTAAGTATTAGTATTATTATTTTATTATTATTATTATTATTATTATTATTATCAAGTATTTTATTATCATTCTTAAATTACAACATGAAATACCGAAGTGCTGAAGTGGAATGCAAAACAATATCCTTTATGAATTCAAGTAGTCAGATCGTTCAAATAACTTTCCTGATATCCAATGATTTACCGCTGTATTAATGCATTGATATGTTCCATAGTTTCAAACAACAAAGTATGGGGCCTCCGTGACTCAGTGTGTAACAGGAGACCCCGGAAAAGTGAGTCGTTGTTCGATATGGCCCGGGGTCCAAATTCTGCGATAATCTCAGCATCGTTGTGGCTGATTTTGCATAATACCCTGTCGTAAAAACTGCAGTAGGCAATAAATAGAAAAGAAGTCAACAAAATATAGTTGGGACTTCATTTCTCTAGCAGCGTTTCCCATGCTGAAAGCAGGTTCGATATTTCGATTCAAAATTCCACCTGAGATACAGTCAATTTCAGAAATAACTGCGTTTTTGGAGCACTACGGTAACTAGCTAGCAATTAGATAAAACCTGAAAAAGCTTCTCCACTACTTTCGAGTCTTGCCCAACAACTTGCATGCGACGATTCAAGTGAAAATAGCTTTAAATTCCACTTTATCCTTCGTGACTTGTGAAGACACGATGTCCACATATCGAGAAACCATCATAGATAGCTGTCTCTTCAAAAATGTCCCACATTACTAGATGTTACTTATGAAATCGTTAGGTTGTTCGGAAATTAGTGGCGGACTCCAAGCTTTTGAAGCATTTCTCTCACATAGGCATTGTTGAGGAAATTGTAGTCGGTAGACGAGACATGTCAGCGACTACTGGGGGCAAGGTCTCATGTGATGCGGACCTTCATCAACGACTACGCCGATCGTCGCCGTTCATCACAGATGTCCACTTCTCGACATCACGTCACATGTCGCCACACTGTTGCCATGAAAAGATTGTCGTGGTTACGCAGAACAAGCGCCGACGACACTTTCTCGAGCAACTGTGGATGTACTTGCTTCTAAACACTTCAATTCATCGCCGTCAATAGGAAAAAAGCGTCCGCGACCTACCTCGTCTTCAGGGTTTAATTCGCCACGACAAAAATTTCCAAACCAACCTTGCACTAGCTTTCGTTAACAACTCTTTAGACTTATATCTTATTAATGTTTCCAACCGATCGCGCTACACACGTTCTATTTTGAATTCGTAATAGGAGTAGACGCGTCTAAATTGCCGTTATAATATCTAAAATTCTGACCTTTAAGTTGTGTCAAAAACACGATTGGTGTTACAATCACGGAAGAAACGTTCGAACAACGAAGTTTTTAACAGCCATACAAAGTGAACACATAAAATAAATCCCACGACCGACTTTCTATTAACCTCAGCATTAATCAAGTAACTCTTAGTATTCTTATTGAGCAAACGCGAGATGTTATTTTTATTCTTTATTCACGAACGGCCACTTAATGCATATGAATGATAACGGATGGACAAGAGCCGTTAGTGACTGCATTCTTCGGGATGTCAAACGTACTGTACGAAGACCACCGACCCGATGGTCAGAGTCCTTTACGAAGAATGATGTGATGCTCGGCGAGTCCTTAAAGCGAGCAGAACCCACTGGGCTACTCTTGCACGTGACAGGGAAAAATGGAGGATTTACTGGCGCCCGCTCGAGTCACTCGACGATCAACGGGACTACACATGATACAGGTGATTCACGAATAAGCTGACGTTTCGGCGGATTTCGCATTCGTGTTGCGTAACATTACGCTGCCATGTGAATTCTGTGCGGTTGGTCTCCAAGCGGCATACCTAGTGGAAGCCTCACAGAGAGTGGTGAGTGTGCAAAGCTGTGTTCAATGTGATTGAAATCTTGGTTGGTTTAGCCTTTTCATTGCTTGGTTATGGAGGTGTTTGGCCGAATAGATTGCTGTCAACTTAACCTCTCCAGACTCTGAGAAAGGCGAAATCCGCCGGGACATCAGGTTATTTGTGAATAAAAAATAAAAATAGCACTTTGCGTCTGCTTAACAAGGATACGAACAAAAAATAAAATTAAAAATATGACTTTAATTTCTGAGCAACCTAGCAGTACGAGCGCTTAAATTCTGTGGAATCGCTGAAAAAAACTGCCTTATGGTTAATGCAGTAGGAAAACAAAGGCTGATTAAACAGACGATTGCACTATGACATTAGCCTCTGGGGTTTCAATACAGAAAACAATAGAATGGTCTTGACAATCCTTACCATATTCGGCGATCCACTCGGGTATTGGAGTGCATGGTGTCGCTCGAAGCTCGAACTGAATAGAAGAATATGATGAGTGTAATTTGATATCGGGTTTTCTGGTGTACGTAAGCATTAACTAAGCCAGCCTTAAAGCACACAAACACACAAATGTATATAATGGCGTTTTTTGTCATTGATATGCCAGGAAAACCGACTCCATACCATACTGTAGCAAGCCTTTGGTGGTATAGACAGAGGTTTTATAACGTTCTTACAAATGTAGAAGAAAGCGTAAAAAGCATAACTCCCCTAGTCACCCGTAACCTTTAATCCCGTAAATAACTGAATGATCTGGACTAACAACCAATAAACTCTTCTTTCCCTGTTGCCGTATCCAACATCTTTCCGGTAGGCTCTGCTTGCTGGAGAAATACGAAATGAATCGCACATTTTAGACGAGGTGAAGAAATTCTTACTACTAGTGGTCTAAGGCACTAAAGACATCACTTTAGGTACTGCTATGACACGAAGAATTATATAGGAGTAGTTTGTCGACCTCTTTCAAAGATGACACGAAGAGATTAAAAACACTCTTCTACATCGCTCCCAATCACTTGAAGGTCGGAGGTTGGCCAATTCCGGACACTCTGAAGTCCACCGACACAGTCATTAATGTGTCTAGATCTATATACACCCGTAACCTATATACGAAAGATATAAGTTAATCCAGTGCGCCTTAGATAAGATGTCGGTTCCCTGAATTTATTTTTATGCTTTAGAGCAAATATTTACATTGTAGCTCTTGATCCGAACTTAATCTCTATTTTTCAACCTCGCAAATTCGCGCCACGTAACCCCACGACGACTGCTCCCTACTTGCTTGAAAACTCTAATAATTTTCATATTATAAATATTATCCTTTCTGCTGCATTTTTTAAAGAAGGTTCGAGCAAAACGATAACGCTTTCAGCGGTGATGAATTTCTGAAGGAAGTGGCATGCATTCGACTGCCTTAGACATCGTTAGAGGTGACCGAATGAATATTTGCCCTTTACAATGACTTATGGTGGCGTACCGATAGATCGAGTCAGTGCTGCAATCCTCCCAGACAAATCTCATAGCATTTCTTGTGGAACCCCGAAGACGAGGATTCAGTGAGTCGTGTCGCGATATCGAACCAACAACCGCTTGTGTATATCAGCTCACCTCTTGTCACTGCAATGCACGCGTCCCTTCGTGAAAAGAGTCAACATAAATTTAAATACAAATTCAATCAAAATAAGTCTTTGCGCTCTTTTTGCTTTCGACTTACCAATGAAATTATTGGTTAGGCAACATTTTTTTTGACTTTTCGGCTAGTACTTCGGCTGCAGTTCGCCTTTCCTCTGGATATTTGAAGCAGCCTAGCCTCCACCTCGTCCTCCTTGCACATTTAACAGCACCAAAATTGAGCGCGATTTTTTCTCTCACTTTCTGGATGGAGCACGAGTAAAAGAATTGAGACAATTGCCTCAAACAATTCTCTGTCACGATAGCCATTCGTTCCACTCGAATGCAATGAGATGATCATGAGGTCTACTTCAGAAACTTTGCTGTTCTTCTGCTCTCTCTCTCTAGATAGGAAATGTAGCGCTCTAATTTGATTTCATCTTCTTCTCTGTAACTGTCTTGCCTTCGAAATTCTAAGCGAATTCGGTAATGTCTTTTTTCATCACTTTATCCCTTTACTAACAGTCACTGTAAATCAATTAAAGGATAAAGAACAAAGCTCTCTGCACTGATAAATCTTTGAGGGATGCGGCATGCGTTCGATTTCATTGGGCATCATTCGGTGGTAATTGAATGCATATCTGGCCTTTACAATGACTTGCGGTGCTCTACCGATGTATCAAGCCAGTGCTGCTATCCTCCCAGACAAGTCTGGTACCAATTTGCCTCGAAGATGGAAGGCTTGGTGCACTATGGGCACAGGGATCGATACCACATGTGTGTTGTAGGGCGCCTCCGACCACTCTGCCACACGCGCTCTTACCAAATAATGTATTTTATTAAATCCTACACTTCTGATCAGCCGTGCCTACACTTTAATGTAATACATTTATCTATTGATTACTGATAAACATTGATTGAATTGATACTGATAAACTGGAGAACGCAAAGGATAAGTGGACAAGGTATTCAGAAAGTGAGTAAAAGCCCACTTGGTCTTTGCAGTGATTTTCGAGAGCATGTTGATATGTCAACTGTTTCTATCCTTTCAGAGAAGCTGGTAGCAATTTGACGGCCCAGGTGAATTGGAGGCTTTCTTAACATGAGGCGCGAAATCGAACCAAGAACTACATGTGCGTTTCAGGACCCTTTTAATTACTGCGCCAATTGGCACACCAAGAACACACTTTAGTGAAATTAGTGCGGGGCAATAAAGTAATGAAGCACAGTAATCTCCCGCATTATCGCTGGCTCAGTTTCAATTCCAAATCACCCAAAATCATCAGCATTATGCATGGGCCCACTTGGTGTTAGTTCTTCATGCAGGTAATTTAACAGTGATTACATTTCCTTAAAGGGCGCGCGTGGCGCAGTGGTTGGAGGCGCCACTGCGACACGCATGTGGAATCGTTCCCTCCGCCATAGCCCACCAAGCCTTTCATCCCTCCGGGGTCGGCAAATTAGTACCAGACTTGTCTGGGAGGATAGCAGCACTGGCTCGATACATCGGCAAGCCACCGCGAGTCATTGTAAAGGCCAGATATGCATTCAGTCACCTCCAACGATGCTTAATGAAGTCGCATGCATGGTGCATCCCTCAAGAATTGATCAACGACGAGAGGTTTTAGAGCTTTTTACATTTTCTTATGGAATCACGTTGTGATACATAGACATTTTAATGGTCGGTTTTCACACGTTGTGCAGACCTGAGTACTTTCTCGATTCGTTTCCTTGTCTTGCAACTGCCCTCCACTGAAGTAGTCGAATTTCTGTGTGGTCCCATCTGCGGTTTAACGATGTTTTCTGTTCCTTCCTCACGGACTGCTTGATTAACTGACTGCTGGTCGAAAGTGGTTTTTTTCTGAAATCTCATGGTATTTCCTTCAGAGCCTCATCAAAAATAAATGAGATATATCGAATTCACCATCCAGTGAGTAGATCTTGTAAGGATGATGTTCTGTCAATACCGTGAAATTTGTGACGTATTTTCTATATAGGGAAGATGTGGCTGGCACAATGATCGGAAGAGCCGTGCAACACGCACATGGAATCACTCCCCACGCCTAAGGCACACCAAACCTTCCATGCCTCTGGGGTCGGCAAATTGTTATGATTTATCTGGGAGGATAGCAACACTGGCTTGATACATCGGTAGACCACCGTGAGTCATTGTAAAGGCCAGATGTGTACTCAATGACCTCGAAACGTTGCTTAATGAAGCCGAATGCATGGCGCAACCCTCAGGGATTGATCAACGCCGAGAGCTTTATCCTTTTCATCCTTTATTTTTTATGTCACGAAGTGAAAAGTCATCGAATCGTATTCTGAACAAACATATTTAAACTAAATTCGTTCAAAATGTGTTCATGGCACTTACGTGCTCAGTACTTCTTTCGATAAGTAAACCTTCGCATTACATTTGTATAGTACAGGCACATTACCATCTTTTTGCACTACCACATTCATATGCGACGATGAAGTACAACGGGTTCCGTGCTCAGTGCTAAGAAAAGCACATTAATTTAACTCTCACGCGGGCAAAGACCGGCTAAACAAGGATGTTCTTTGTCAAAAGAAAAGAATGAGGCGTCGATCAATTTCTCAATGGTGTGCCTTGTATTTGGCTCCTTTCCTGACATTCTAGGTGACTGAATGCATGTTCACCCTATACAATGTCTCGCGATAACCCCCCGATGCATTAAAACGGTGTTTGTCCTGTCAGAGAAGTCTGGGGAAGATCTGCTGACTGCATAGGTGTGGGATGCTTGCTTAATTCGAGGGGCGGGCCGGAACGCTCAACCACTTCGCAACATTTTAGATCACTGCTGAAGGTGTTGTTCACTTTAACCATTATCTAAATGCTAGCTCATTCCTGTCATTTTTTCCTCATAAAAATATCTTCTTCATTTTCATAAATAGATTTTTATTTAACTACTGTTATTCATTTTCCTTAACGACACCACATTTCCAGAACGTCTTCATTCTTCACTCCAAGCTTAATATTGAACCTTTTCATGTACCTCTAGATGGTTTCTAAGAGAACAAAACTTCATACGAAGTTTCCTGTGTCACCGAAGTTAATATGTTAATAATAAGTAAGTAAGGCTTTCGGCAGTACATCATGAGCATCATGAAAAGTAAAAAAGGAGTTAACAGAGAGAAATTGCCACGTCCCTCATAGTTGTTTCGTTTCCGAATTCGCCACACACATGAGACGGACGAGATGTCGGCTCAGTTTTTCACATAGTGACGGTAACGACGCTTTCTTTTTTTTTTCTTTATTTTCTCTGCGCACGATGCGATACACTAAACATATGACATTCGACATTGACGTCTGAAATTCTGATTTAGTTGAATACCTCGTTGAAGTTAAGAACTCGTTATGACACTAAGTGGCTACGTAAAACTCGTCCGGCCTACTGCTTCACTAAAATGTTGACAATTCAAAAACGCATTGTGAAATTCACCGATGACATTAGTGTCATCCGTAATTCTGATTCATTGAAATGTCATCCAATTTAAGAACTCATTAAATGGTAGCGTGAAACTCGTCCGTATTGTACCAGTCGTTGTACCATCACAATTTCAACCCTTTCCACGATTCTAAGCATTTTCAACTGGTTCATTTCAACTTATGGCTAGAACAAACAGCAAAAATTTTTTAAAAATTTAAGTGTTTTTTATTAGTGTCTTTCGCTCTGAAGTAGTCTGGAACGAGAATTTAGAAAGGGCGACAAGTCTGAAGGAGCTTATAATCCCAAGAAGCTTTTCGTCGCCACGTTCAAGGAATAAAGCGAAAAGCCCATTACGTTTTTACGATTGTCGCACTAAGAAATTCTGCTATGAAATGAAGCGATCATTAAGGCGATGAAACAGAAAATCTCTATGAGGCTTAGAAATAAGTGTCTTGTTTTACCTTCTATTTTCTGCCTGCTACAATTTTCATGGCAGGTTACTAAGCGAAATACAACCACAGCATTGCTGAGATATTTGCAAAACTCTGGACCGCAGGTGTTTATGGTGGGGAACGAAAGCGGTATTGTCCTTTCCGGGGAGTAACGCGTTCACCACCACGCCATGCGGGTCCTTCGTTTTGCCTCTCTCTCTCTCTCTGACTTGTTTCTTCAAGAAGTGAACAGACTCTTTTTATCACTCAAAGCCGTCCGCGTTTTTCATCCCGTTTCTGATGAAGGCTTAATTAAGCCTCATAAATAAATTGTGATTAAATAAAAACGACCGTCGAACATTATTTAATCTAACTCATTATTCAAAAAGAACACAAATGGCATTCCAATTCGTACCAGTTCACTTTTTTATTCTTTTCTTCTTTTCTTTAAAATGAAAAATGTCAGCATCTTTAAAAGAGATCGAAAGATTCAAGACTATTAAAATATTAATAAAAAGTACATTTTTACTGTTTGACAAGTCAGGAAAAAATCAAGAAAAAAAAGAAAAGAAAAAATACTAATTTTTGCGAGCCATGCGGATCAGTGCTCAAAAGTAACTTGCAATGAACGTCAGCACAGCATCGTTGGCTCGATGACACTCGACCCCAGCCAAAGTGAACCAGCGATCACGGAGGAACCGATAAATCGGTACCAGAGTTTTTTTTTTGCGAAAATATCTCAATTTGTAGTGAACTTTACTTATGGAAGTAAAAATCACTAGAATCTGCAGACCTTTACCTATCTATTGCCTTTTTCTATTATGATGTAATTCCGATTCTTTCAATCCAAAAAAAAAAAAATTTCACCCGTCAAGCTCGTATTTCGAACACGAAAGCAGTTGAACAAGTGAGATTTTATCCATCAGACAAGGTGGCGCTTTTCAATATATGATAGGTGACAGTGCTTGTAGCTAGTGTGCTTACGTGGTAGTCACGAAGGTAATGGTGTCCTGCGACAGATGTCAGCGCTCCATTCACGGGTACCTTCTATAAATGAAAGGAATGAAGAGGTGCTTGGTGTTAATCAATCCCTGTCTCCCACGGGACGCGACGTGTACTCGATCCCATTCATAAAATCGCAGAAGCAATTGGGTGCATATATGACTTGTACACGTATAGATCTCTACTTACACAATGATGTTTGAACCACTCTCACTACACTGAGCCAGACTTTTCATTCTTCCCGACACGGTTGGCACCAATTAACCGTCTCAGGATCAATGGAAGGTTTGATTTATCAGCGTAGGGGAATGAGTAGCTTCAACCCTATACAATGAGTGGAACGAGACTCTTCTGGCGGTGGAAATATAGGTTACTTGATGAAAAAACAGCAGCAGCGTTAGGGACGGACAAAAGTAACGCCATCGGATTGTACTTATATTGTTCTAGAGGAGAGTGAACGACGCTGAATTCCGCGAAGAAAGCCAAAAAGACGTGTTGCCTCCGAAATGAGGCCACCGCATGAAGCGGGAAGTAGATGTGAGGAAAACATCTTGTATATGGATTCATATGAATTTAATCATTCCAGGACGTTACTTTTACACAAAAACCTGGATGAGCCAATATGTTACATTTATAGCCATCCAATCAATCTATGGAATCAAAGCTAAAGAGTTGCCTAAAGATGAAGAAAATTTTGGTCGACACTATTTCCGCTGTCAAACGATGTTTCTTATTCTCTCCGTCTGTCCAATTACCACGTGCTCAATGATACCATCACTATCTCGATTTTCATTGACCGTTCAGATAACGGTTATCATTTTAAGTACTTAAGAGGCTTTTCATCCTATCTAGACATTCGTTGATGAAATTCCGGAGTACTATAAACCATTTCGAAACGAAAATTTCCTGACTTCATCAACTTCGCTGAAAAGTGCTTCGGATTACGACTGGGAGACAATGAACACTTCAACACGGTCTTCACGGTCACCATCGCTACTTTACACATCCATATACATACATACATACACATACACATACACATACACATACACATACACACACACACACACACACACACACACTTTCAGAAATACGGTACGCTGTGCGCGGTAATAGAAGACCGCTCAAGAATCTAATTCTGTCAGCAAAAACCACCGTCGTATCTTATCGATGACTCGCTTTTTGCCGTTGATGAATTGCTGAGTGTTCTGTGGCGATGCGCAGATAAATAGCAATTTCATATTCGACGATCAGCAGTTAGTTTCTCATTGTTGCTCTCGTCAATCTTTTTGTGTTCAGGCGACATTCTTCTTAATGGCACTTTCTCCCATTCGCTGGCATTTCATTGTTTTTCCATCTCTTCTATCTGAATAATCCATCCCAGCTTTTTTCTTGATCTCATTCTCGGATGACTATTCCTTTTTGTTTCATTCTTATAAGCATTGTAAAGTGAGGAGTGTAACTGGAGTCGACCATCCTCGTATCTCCTCTGTTCCCAGCATGGTCGATGAATTGGACAGCAGACTTGTCCCCGCCAACAAACGATAACCCACGTTTACTTACCCAGACTGCTGGATTTCCTTGGGCCAGCGACGTCATTTCTTCTGTATGTATATGCA
>MQTX01000227.1:282911-347302 GCA_009735665.1 Angiostrongylus cantonensis | reverse complement strand
TATATATATATATATATATATGTGCGTATGTATGTCGGTGTCGGTGTCGGTGTCGGTGTCTGTGTATGTGTTTGTATCCCAAAGGTACGAATCCAGAATTGGAACAGATGAATGTGGTTGTCTATCGCTGTAAGATTCATCAACCACATCAGTTTAATCGTTCCTCCGCCAATATCCAATTATAGAGAGAGGAAGGAAGAGTAAGTAATGGGGAAGAATATGTATTGATTGGATGATAATCGTCAACAGCGAAAATTGCAAAAATCTGCTCTGAAAAGTTGTGAATGCGTGGGAGTTGACGAGAAGACGAAATGGTAATCTAACATCTTCGTTGCTGGCAATCATGATGGTATAGGGACTTCGCATAACTCTGACGTAATCAGCTTTTCAGTGGCATCTGCACAGAAAGCGTGTGTCCATCGGAACATTCCTGCATGAGTAGATATTTATCTCAATTGGAAAAAAATCTATTTATTCTATAGAGAAAGGGCACGTGTGGAGCAGTGGTTGGAGGCGTCACTGCGACACACACGTGGAATCGATCCCGGCGCCCATGGCCCACAATGCTTTCCATCCATCTGGGGTCGGTAAATTGGTACCAGACTTGTCTAGGAGGATAACAGTACTGGCTCGATACATTGGTAGGCCTATATATATATATCTGTGATTTCAACGATTCATATGGATTCAAATAAATTATCTTCATTCGCCTTTAATACACTTTAAGAAAATATTAATGTAAGTCGAATGCATGGCGCATCCCTCACGGATTGATCAACGCCGAGAGCTTTATCCTTTATCCTTTATTATTCCCTTCAAAGCCTTCTCAAAAATAAATGACACATGTCGAATTCACCATCCAGTGAGTAGATCTTGTAAGGACGATCTTCTGTCAATACCGTCAATGCTATGGGTTTTTTCGTCTTTTCAAGGTGATCACTTAACAGCGACATTATGTACAACTCCCAACCTACGTCTCAACTTCCTAAATCATTTATATTCCTTATTAAACTGAGGTGATATTTGTTCTATGACCTGTGGTACCTGGGTAGAATGGGAACGTAAGATATTTCACAAGAGGGAAAACCTTCATAACTTTTATGAGTTCAGCCACCAAGTGTACTTAGAGCACAATTGTTTCTCAAGTGTGATGACGTCACTGTCCTTCTAAATGAGTCTAGAGCGAATTCCGGATCTTAACATCGGAACTCAATTAATCCACTTCTACTCTAATCATGAATTTCTCATGAGAAATTCATCTACGAGTAAAAAAAAATTGTAACGTTAGCGACAACGATTGGCATTTTATGCGCTCGCACACTTCATTTCAGCGATTAACAAACGAAGCCGAATCCACTTCTACTTTGTGCGTACGTGTATACATACATAAATAGACACATATGTACATACATAGTTATAAACATACATTCACACGTACATACATATATAGATACACACGAACATACATACACACGCACGTAGATATAGAGATACACATACATACATATAGATATACATCCATATACACAATGTTCAGGTACAGTGAGCGCGTGTGTGTATTTCTCCGACTGTGGATGTGTGAATGTATGTGTACAGATGCGTGTGTATATGCGTATTGTGAGCGTACTGCATGTAGGAATATACGTATTGTATATATGTATGATGCATGGCGCATCCCTCAGGGATTGATCAACGCCGAGAGCTTTAGAGCTTTATTAATTTTAAGCAGTCTACTTGCTGACGAATTTCTCAGCAAGTCAGCTTGTTGCGATGCTGCAAAGTGATAGTTGATTAGTGCGAGGTCTGTTGAGTACAGTGGATGCGGCATGATTTTGTAGCATCCGACTTCTAACTTCTTGATTGTTGATGTTGTCCATCGTAATCGCATTTGAGAGAGACTTGAACGTTTTCTGTTGGTCATGTCCGTGAATCTATGTGGTAGTTTCTGTAGGATTTCATCAATTTCCTGGAAATATTTCTTTTCTGGCAGACTTTGGCTAGACTGACCTTGGCATTCCACAATTCCACAGAACCACAATATCTTAAGCAGCAAATCTCCGAAAAGTGGAGGCCCGCACAACCAGTGATGATGGGCCGTTCAAGTATCAAGGATTTCTTTTTCTTGATGTATTCGCTAAGATTTGAGACATTTCATTAGATGATTCTACTGGCCGAAGACGGAAAAGTCATTGGTCCTTCGATACAAATTTGACTTTGAAAAAAGGAGGCTTAAGAGTCCCACCTTATTCCAATCCCTATTCTAAACGCAGTCGTATGTTATACAGGCTCCATGTTTCATCCTACATAAAAATTCGATCAATAATGGGTTGTTTTTATGGTGATAAAGGAAAGCACAACAGACTTCGTGACGACAATTTCACACCCCATCTTTCAGTTCATATGGCAACCATCTATTGGACTTTATCCAAGCCTTTCCAATATCTCCCACATAGTTTGTAATAGCCGAATTTTGAGTTTTGGTTTTCTACACAACTTCGAAGTAGTTTTCGGATGGGCGGGTTCAACTGTCCCCTTGAAATAGTTGTTAATTGCTAATGTGCCAACTCGACCTTCACTATTCTAAAGCCTGCGTATTGTGTATTCGGAATTCCTCAACGAACAGCCTTTCATGCTGGTCAAGTAAATTCTACCTGGAGCTATTATACTATGGCTTCCCAAGTCGTTAAAGCTGGTATTCGCCAACCTTCCGCGATTGGAACAACTTGTATCCAGATAACTCTGGAACTATTCCATCGACCCAGAAAGGGTAGTTCACGTGGTGGGACAGGAAAGGGCTATAATCAGCGTAATGTGGTGTACTATTGCACGGCTTGAGCTTGCCGCACTCCTGTACTTATCAATAAAGTAGCCAATTGTGTACTATGGAGACAAGAAATGAACCAGCAGTGATTTCCGCAGAAAAATTTGTTCCGGTACCGAGATTTTGGACTCAAATCATCCACAATCCGGTGTCGGATTTTTGTCTTTGTTTCTTGATCTATGTGAACTTGGAATTAGAAAACCAACTCTACTACGATATTGTGAATGTTCTCGCTGTTTTTTATCCGGTGACTTCACTCTTAGTTAGCCAGCTAGTAGCTCAGTTAGTCCGTATGCCACCCAGTTATACTTTCAAGATTAGTGAGTGCTATGTGGGTGTGGTAGGGGATTGATGAGTTTGTGCTCTTATGGAAGAGTGGTCGCATTCTTTCCTTCAATAGGAATGGTGGGCGGCTCCAATGTGCCTTTCAACAATAGGTCGCTCTCGTAAGTCAAGCAAATCCATCGTATATCCGATTATCCTTCTATGAGCCATTATTATTGCGACTCAGCGAAGCCACCTAGACTATCTCTCACTCTCCTTCTCTTACTCCCTCTCTTTTTCCGTTTTTGTACCCCCACTCTACTCCTCCAGCTCTTTCTATCATTCCCTCCCTCTCACTCTCACTCTCTCTCTCTCCCTCTTTGTGTGTCTCTACCTCCTGTCTGTAATTTCTTCACATGGTTTTTTTTCCTTAATTTTTTCCTTCAATCAATATGAATAAATGTTGTGCGTGTAGAACATTTTGAATCAAGTGTTAATGAACATAGGATTTCCTGAACGCTATGAAGTTTTTACTTATTCCAGATTAATTGGCACTTAGAGCACAGATAGTAGTATAGGGATAAAAATGTTCGATAGCCAAATTCTAATTAAGCGTGCAGCTACAGTAACCTTTCATGCGAAGTTTTTCATATCTGTGATTTAGTACAAGTTGAAAAAGCGTCGTTAGAGGTGAGTGAATGCATGTCCTCTCTATACAATGACTTCTGGTGGTATTAAGTCAGTAATTTCATTCTCTAATCTGATTCACGTTTGCCAACCCCGAATGAAGCGAAGGCTTGGTGAGACACTGGGCGCGGGTTTGAACCAAGGACCACGAGGGTATTTCGGGGCACCTCTGACTACTGTGCTACATCTGCCCATAAAAGTTTTAGACTAAACAATTCGTCTAATTGTTTTTTTCGAATATTTACATTGAAATAGTTTAAAGCAACGAAGACTCGTTCTCTTTTCTTATCGCTTGTACCACAAATATAATTACCTCCAGGAGTTAATCAACGTTGCTAGGCGTTTTTTCTCACCGTTCAGGCAAGTCTTCTGTCGTGTGAGAGTAGGTAGGCTACGACGAGCGCAATTATCTGGAAACTTCAAAAAAAAAGTGAAAAAAGAAAATAAGGCAGAGCAATTGTTCACAGAGATACACTGGGATTTGGCCATCCACATATCTCAGGATGAATTACCATGCTTTTACTACATCAGACAATGACAATCTTTTACGGGAGGCCGTCACCAGCCAGGTCGATTTTAGTATGAAATGAAAGCTTACCGTGACTTGTGGTTCCCTAGATCCTGTTACCGCCCTTAACGAGCTGATTTCAATGCATTTGGCGTTAAAGTAATGGCCGATCCATGTTTAATACTCTGTCGACGTATGACCTTTATGAAAGCTATCTCGCTATCTCGAATTTGTGGGAGGGTCAGGTTTCGCATCCATGAGTTTCGTTTCCTTTCCGATGGTTTACTCTAACATATATAACTGTTTCCTAAACCTTTTCCAATCAATAGCTTGGCCAACGCGGACGCTGCGGCATAGGTCGTCGATCATAGGAACGTGCCCTCTTAACAATTTCTCAATAGTCCAAGAAACCTCTTTTTGGACGAGTTCATTTTGTAAGTGAGGCACTGTTGCATTTTAAGAGTGTCCATACCATAGAAAATGTTGCCTTTCAGAAGGGAACAGAGACGTCTGAGCATTAGTTGAACATTAAGGTTCGGCACTTAAAGCAGTATTTTCGTATTGATCTGATCATTAATCGTTAAGGAAACATCTACAGATTGGGTAGGTGCTCACGGAGTCTGCATCCATCAATATATTTCAACAAAGTCATATCCTCTGCGTTTTTCTGATAGTTCTTAAAGTTTGTGTTTATCGAGATCTATAAAGTTTGGCTATGTGTTGGAAGCATTCAATTTCTCACCAGTAATTAATAATTTCTACCTGTTTATATGCGTATTTGTACTAATCTATAAAAAGGATAAGAATCGATTAAGTTCTTGAGCGTTGTTCGATCTCTGAGAGATGCGCCATGCATTCGACTTCATTAAGCATCGTTTGGAGGCGACTGAATGTATATCTGACCTTTACACTGACTCGCAGTGGCCTACCGATGTATCGAGCCAGTTCTGCTATTCTCCCAGACAAGACTGGTATCAATTTACCGACCTTAGAGGGATGGAAGGCTTGGTGGGCCATGGGCTCGGGAATCGATTCCACGTGGGTGTTGCAGGACGCCTCCGACTACTGCGCCACATACGCCCTGTACTAATCTATATTACTGGTAAATACATTCACCAATAAGGCAAATAATTTGCGTGTCACTTGCTGGTGACCTCCATGGGTTACGCATTGAGCACAACGAAAAATTAGGAATCATCCATTTCGATAGAATGTGTAGATTATAGGGTTATATCAGTGCATCCCAGCTCATAATGAACTTCATTAGTTGAAAGAGTCCGCTATGACCTACAGATTCTGGAAAATCATGCACGTACATCGACTTGCTGTCCGGTTTCACTGTTGGAATGCCGTGTCGATTTTATTTCACTTAAGACAATGGATACATGATGAAGCAAGAATCCTAAATACTTGATGAGAAGAGCGTCCCTTACGAGGACGTAATTCCCATCACTTTAACTTTACTAGGGCGCGTGTGGCGCAGTGGTTGGAGGCGCCACTGCGACACGCACATGGAATCAATCCCTGCGCCCATGGCCCACCAAGCCTTCCATTCCTCCGGGGTAGTCAAATTCGTATCAGACTTCTCTGGGAGGATAGCAGCACTGGCTCGATACATCGGCGGGCCACTGCGAGTCATTGTAAAGGTCAGATATGCATTCAATCACCTCCAACGATACTTAATGAAGTCGAATGCATGGCGCATCCCTCAGGGATTACTCAACGCCGAGAGCTTTTAGAGCTTTTTAATCTTACTAAAGATTAGAAAAAATCTAATACTATACAAAGTGTTCTTATAGTTTTTCTTCTTCGGTGCTAACTGATTAACTCGTATTCATGATTTATCGTTAATCTAAAGACGTTGTTTCATTCTTCACAGCGATCACCGATAGCATCTGAGTGAGTGAACGCATTCCGCCCTGAAGATGCATATTTTTCAAACTTTTATCTTTAATGTTCAACTTTTATTTACTGCCCATTCTGTTGTCAAGGTAAGATAGTTTATGGAACGCAACCACAACGATAAGACATGAGCAAAACTCGGAACTTCAGCTGGGACTCGAACGCGCGATTACCCTTCCTTTCGGGACCCTTCGGGATTCATTTGCTGCCCATCATCACACCTACCGGGGCCCTTGCATGGCCTTTTTCGGTCAGTTTTCTACTCTTACGGTGCGTTCAGCAATCACCCGTCAACGGAGATGATCTGTGAAGCACGGCATTGATTCTAGTTAACCTGTAGCTGTAGTTAAAACCACAGTGTTTATTTGCTATTCATTGCGTATTATTTTTTCATGTCATGGTATTATGTGAAATACGTTAGAATCAAAAAATAGCTCACAAAAGGCAAAGCAACACCCTCGATTGGTGTGGTGCATGGCATGTGAACCCGAGATATAATCGCTGGGTCGAAACTCAACTGAGGTTGCAAATATGGCTCATGTCTCAGCATTTATGTGGTTATATTTTCTCTATTATTAGGAATAGATTTAATAGTCGACTTAGTCAAGCGACCACCAACAAAAACTCCACTTGCTCTATTTCTGCTATTTTCAGAGGAGAAGTTGGCCACGGATAATTGGGCGGATTCGGCGGGTTCTGTCGTGACATTCCTCCACTCTAAGTTGGGCTTCGGTTTGAAATGTTGGGCTCGTTCTCAAGGAAAGCGAACCTGTTCTAGGTAGGGGAATTAGCCAACGCTGTACATCGTGATTGGAGACGCCACCCAGCCAAAAATGAGGACGTAAACCATTGGTAGACAGGTTGTATTCAAACATTGATTATCCTAATATGAAGAAAAAACAGCATGCGAGCAATCGTTAGATGGAGACTCTTTTTCAGCGCATTCGTAGGCTTGAAGAACAAAGAGAAGGAAGAGAACAGAACAGCGAGCAGACGAACAAAAGAACTGTTAGGCATTTGACAAAAGTGAACATCTGTTTGTTTAACCGGAACCGTTGACGTCATCATCACCGAAGAACGGCTGTTTGTTCACGACATTCGGATAGCAAAGTTCAGTTCGATCACAATTTTGGCATTCAGTGATCTAACCAGTGTGTTGTGGAGCGCACTGTCGACTGCCTTCTGCCAACCACTAATCGCAGTATTCTGAGATGAGATTGAGATTATTCCTTATGCGTTTCTGTCCTCCGCTTCAGAAAGTTTAGCAAAGAGTTTGATGGTGAAGTCTAAATGTATGAGAATACGCAGTCCATTATACATAAGCTGTGTATTGTGCGGAAGGGAAGAGGTGGTTGAACTCACTAGGACATACGATCAATTGGATTATCCAATCAAGTCGACGTCTTTTGCCGTACACGACGACAATCCTCATTTGAATTCTAAGTTCTCTTTGAGTGCGTAGTTTTCTTGTTCAGCAATCGCGAGGTTGTTATACAGCGTACATTTACTTCCATAGAAAAACACACAATACAATACAACACAACAGTAGCTGACGTTTCGGCAGAATTGCCTTCTTCAGAGCCAGAGTATATCAGTATACCCTTCCAGGCTCTGAAGAAGGCGATATTGCCGAAACGTCAGCAACTGTTGTGTTGTATTGTATTGTGTGTTTTTCTATGGAACTAAATGTATGTCGTATAACAACCTCGCGATTGCTGAACAAGAGAACGGCGCATTCATATTCCAATGCCGAGGTTAATAGAAAGTCGAACCTTGGAACTGTTCTCTTTGGGTTTTCTCGTTAACCATGAAATCGATTGGACTTGGCTATGAAAAGAAAACTGCACTCGTTCACTACCTTTTTTTCGTTGTGCATTGGATAGTTAGTATATGTTTCTGTTAAGTTGTCAAAATAGTTGTGTCTCCAGTCGACTCAGTGACTAGCTTGTTCTAAGAACGATCATCGTCTTCTTTCCGCTTTTCTCCAATGTTTTTTTTTCAGCTTTTTTTTGCCGTTGACACCTACGAATCAATAACACTTTAATTAATTCTTCATAAATAATCATTTAAAAGCCACAAGATTTATCACAAGAAGGGTAAGAGAAAGTCATAGTCTTTCATCACAAGAAAGAGCAAGGGTAAGAGAAGACGTTGCTTAGTATCCACAATTTTCTAACTTTAATAATGTTTACCGCCCTTTCTACTCTTAAGAATTTATCGCTTCTTCCACAAGAATGTTCAAAGAGTCAAATAAGACAGTAGATAGAATAGCAAGAACTGTGTCATCCTTCAGTATTCCAGGTCGCGTGTGGCGCAGTGATCGGAGGCGCCCAGTAACACACACGAGAAATCGACCCCCGCATCCATGATCTGCCAAGCCCTTCAACCTTCCGGGGTCAGGAAATTAGTACTAGACTTGTCTACGAGGTTAGCAAGCACTGGCACGATACTACCGATACAGTAGGCTACCGAGTGTAAAGGCCAGGTATGCATTCAATCACCTCCAACGATATTTAATGAAGTCGAATGCATGACCCACCCTTAGGGATTGATCAACGCCGAGAGCTATATCTTTTTTAATCCTTTTATAGTAATCCTACTTATCACAACCCTCATAACGCTTAGGGTCATCGTTAACCTTAACATAAAGAGAATATGATTAATAGGTTGTTTTTAATTTCTAACTCGTACTAACTATAATGACATTATGCATTCAATCACCTCCAACGATATTTAATGAAGTCGAATGCATGACCCACCCTTAGGGATTGATCAACGCCGAGAGCTATATCTTTTTTAATCCTTTTATAGTAATCCTACTTATCACAACCCTCATAACGTTTAGGGTCATCGTTAACCTTAACATAAAGAAAACATGATTAATAGGTTGTTTTTAATTTCTAACGCGTACTAACTATAATGACATCATGTGATTAACGGGTGACCAATCTTATGACTTCTGTCAACCAAACTGAACACCAAACGAAGTCTTGCGTTAGCGCGATCATGTAGGCCATTCTCATTTCTCCTCCTATTGGTGTGCACGGAGTTTTCATCTTCCGTATTTCTCTGGAGAGAGAAAAAACAATGAGAAACCGGAAATCATCGACTCGTTCGCCGGAAGGCGGTGCTTTTTTTGGGTTACGTGGCTAAAAAGCTAGTGACACTCGTCGTACACATACGTCGATAACTACTGCCAACACTTCAATTCTCATTGTTAGAACCAGTTTGATTTCGTTTTTCAAAACATGAACTCACAAATCGTCTCATCACATGGATGCACGAATCCATACTACTTTCTTTTTCTTTTCTTTTTTCATTTCGATTTGCGTCGCATTTTTTTCTACTCGTGTCTCTTCCGATCTGTATGCCTCGCTCTCCATCACTTCTTGTATCAAACTTTCTCTACCGCTCCCTATCTTTGCTTTTCTTCTTTCTCTATCCCTTCCGAAGTCTTGAATGCATTAAAGATCTCTTTGTGATGTGATGTGTGATCGTAGCAGCTAGACATCATCACTACGAATTTCAAACATCCGTCTGTGAGGACAGCTTTGTTGACGAAGTGATTCAGCTTCTACTGTAAGTCAATTATGACAATGAACGTACATGGAATAGTTCGAGCGATCGAGCAAACAAATCATTGTTTTGCCCTCATCAAACGAATTTGCCACCAATTCACTAACCAACAATAGATAGTGGTGTTGAAGGGATAGAGTGTAAACGATCAGCGTTGAGTGTTCCCTTAGAAATGACCCACGTACTCAACTGCACATCATAGAGGTGATCGAATGCATATGCAGTGAATTCGTTGGAGTGAGGTGTTGGCGACACGCATTAAGACGTCTTTTATTCGTCGAGAGAACCTCAACACAAATTTTTGAGCACCTCGACTGCATAGAGGGCTATTTGCTCTTCATGTGCGATTGTGGGAACGAGCCTCTGTTCATTAAAGGATGTCCGTTCCTTCGGAGTTATTCGCGCCTTTTAGGGTGGTTTACTAGATGTTAAAACAGGAACTGAGCTAGAATATTAGTATTGCGTTTGGGTCTCGTGCAAGGTTTTTTCAATTCATTTTTGAAGAATAGCCGCATAGACCTCTTGAAACGCTGCTGGTGTCAGTTGAGATAATCTGTCTCTGGCAAAACGTTGCCGCTCAGTCAGTGCAAAATTCTGGCGTTGTTTTTGTCAAGTGAAAAAACGTCAAAGCACTTTATGGGAATTTGACTTAAACCTTTGCAAGGCTGCCTCACGTAAGTTTAGTGAGATGTGTCTGTTAAAGAATTTTTGAAAGCTTACAGTGATTATTCTCCTTTATTTACTGCTTATTATTTTTTTTCACAGCATGATATGACGTGAAATACAACCACAATAATGTTAAGATGAGAGCAAAACTCAGAAGCTCACTTGAGCCTCCAAACCACCATTACCCTTTTTCTAATACCATGCAACTTTAGCTTACCTAGGTTCATTGTTGATTTGCGCTTCCTAGACCATTCCCTTTGATGAGTGATTACTAAAAGCGCCGGCCCTAGAGGTAAAGGAACTGACTGAGAGAAAGCCAATGCAAAGGAATGCCTCGATGGTGTAGTGCGTAACTTTTGCGATCCCGGAAGAGTAATGACGAGGTCGAAGTTCACCTAACGTCCTGAGTTTTGCTCATATCTGAGCAAAATTGTGGTTGTACGTAGCGATATTATGTACCGTGCTGCCATCTATCTTGCTTCACGATGGTGGCTAATCGCTTCCGCGTCTAAGACGTGTATTCCTTACTATCGAACTGTAACGTCAGCATGATTTTATCGTCCAATTGTCCCAAAAGTTACTCAGTCAGTATCAGGTTTCTGTTGCCATTATATGGTAAGCATAGTCACAACATAGTAGATCTCCCGTCGATGCAGCTTGCAGCCCAGTGGAAATGGCCTGGGATCTGCTTTGTATGGCTTTGTTGAGGTATTACGAATGAAGAAATATCTTCTGTAATTAGATTGTCAAGTATCACATCAGTATTATCCACCTCCACATAGTTTACAAACAAAAAAACTTCTCAGTTTGTTGTTGTTTTTCAATTCTTATCTATTGCTAGCTCCCTTCTTTACTCTTCCCTTAAAAGCTAGTTTGAGGGGATAAATTCATTTTTTCCGTCTCAATTTTTTCTGATGTACAATACCGTTATCTACTAGCATGGGCTAAAATCTACAGAGTTGAGGTTAACGTCGAAGCTCTATTTTCTTTTTCTTTCTTTCATTCCTAATCAAAATTACTACTTGGACCTAAATGTACACGGTAAGTGCAGTAACTATAACGACGACATCATGAACTTAATTAATAGACGATGTAGACAAATCACAAGCAGTCGTCCTTCACCCGATCGTTCTCGTTTCGCCTGAAACACGACGACAAACCGGTCATTCACGAACGAAATGCCCACGGTCGAATTAGTCAGTCGGTCGTTATAACTGGGTGTCGGACGAGCTTTCCTCAGTGCCGAGCCAATCACATAAAAGGATTATGTGCTTGGTCCAATTGTGAATGTATCATTATCGGTGCTATCGTTTATGTAATATGATGTTCTGTAAAAGAATTTCAATCACGGAATGTTTTTGTCTTCGCCCATCCGACCGCGTCCATTTGTGACCGTTCGGAACCAGCTGCCTTTCCAGGCATATTGGTTTCTGATACTTGATAACAAATTACTGAAGTTTTTATTAGCCCATACGTCAAGCCATGCACCGATCGACTTGGTCTCAAATGCTCTTACGTAGATGGTTCACCCTCATGGATCATGTGAGCCACGCCATAGCGCTTTTTCGTTTACTATGTTAACTCGCAGTGGTCGGGCTCGTACTCACAGTTAGTTTTACATTTACCGAGCTGAGGTTTTTTTGAAGTCGTACGATGATATCCTAGGACCTTTCCAAATCTTTCACAAAAAGTGGTTGTCTACGGTAATCTTGGTTGGATGGATGCTCAGCGCTTTTCTATTACTATTCCCCCAATACGGCAGAAATTCTGACGATTGATCGACTGAACCGATCGAGGACAATGTAATAGGCCGAATGCGATTCATACGATATCATTTCTAACTAGAGCCGACCGAAATCTTGCTTTTAGTGTAGCGTTTTCCCACAAATGTCATCTCAGTGTCCTCCTACTCACTATAAAAAGTCGCATGATTCGTTTTTCTACGTTGCCGGAGACTTTTTATGCTAGAAGTGGGCAGCGGTTTGTATGACAGCGAATAAGTGCATTCATAATTCTATTCGCTCTTTAACGTGAAAAACGATAACCACGGCGAGATTTCTTCTGCGTAGGACTGAGACCCCTCCCAAATGGTTTACCGCCTCATCGTGGCTGGAAGGTGTTCCTGGATGTCGGACTACGATGTACAGCGGTGGGATTCGTCCGCCCGGTAGAGTCTCCCAAGCTGAGAAGGAGTCCGACGTTTCCATCGGGAAGCCTAGCTAACAGTAAACCAATACCAGGATCTGTCACCGTCCTGGTATTGAAGTTGCATGGAGGCAAATCTCTTTCTGATCTACAACGGATGCGACTGCTCGCGGTAGTGAAGACCTAGGGCAGACTTTGGCCAGGCTGACCTCGGGATTCTAGGAAACCACAATGGCTTAACCAGCAAATCTCCGATAAATAGTGATAATGCGGCCCACACAACCAGTGAAGACGGACCGTTGAAGTGTCAAGTGTGTCAAGGACTGTGACCGCGAAAATATCATCTCTACTAATGAAACATTGAGAAAGATGTGTGGGAGTCGTGGAAGTCGGCAGTTTTCCATAGTCACCGTCGTCGACGACGTTGTCGTCGTCATCGTCGTCGTCATTGCTCCCTTTACCATCGTTAGTGTTTGGTTCTTAATCATGACATTTCACTGTTGACCTGTCAAGCAGTGGACAAAAAATGAAACGAAACGAACTCCAAAGAGAATTCGGCCGTTTGCCTTCCTTTTCCCATCGATTCTATTCTTAGTATTATTCTTTTTTTTCGCGTCATAGGACGTTTAAGTGACAAAATATTACAGATACATTTTGACTAGAATATTACATATTGTTTCACTTTCCAGTCTGAATTGATAGAATGTATCTTTTTTTCCTCGAATTGCTTCATTTTATCCAGGATATGGTGTCCTTCTCTCAAGATATTTCACGAATTGTAAGATATATATTAGTGCTTGGGGACCGATTTCGGTTCAATTTGAGGTCCTCAGGACCTCACTCTTTGGCTCACGCATCGTATCTATTGTGATGCGTGTTACCTAGCACACCACCGTACTCCGGACCACACCAGGTACGATGCGTGAGCCAAAGAGTGAGGTCCCGAGGACCTCAAATTGAACCGAAATCGGTCCCCAAGCACTAAATGTTTCCAAGGATATATATTAGTGTTTAAGAGGCAAAACTTTTTATTCATACATTAGAAATAAAAATGGTCCGAATGACAACCACAAAGATGCTGAGATATTCGCATACTTTGGACCCCGAGCCAGATCGAGCCATTTCCGGGTGCTCGCGCAATACACACTGCGTCACGGAGGCCCTTGCTTTGCGCTTCTCTACGAAAGGGGTCCAAGTTTTGCGAGTATCTCAGCATCGTTGTTGTTGTAATTCACATCATACCCTGTCGTGAAAGGTCATAGCAGGCAGCAAGTAAAAGGTTAACATTGTGATTCCAATGAGTTTGGCCGGCCATTCGGCATTCAGTTAAGTAATAATAGTAATAGTTAAGTCAATAATTGATTTATTGATTGAATAAAGGATAAGGCTCTCAGCCGTTGATCAATCCCTGAGGGATGCTCCATGCATTCGACTTTATTAAGCGTCGTTTGGTGATGACTGAATGCATATCTAACCTTTACAATGACTCGCGGTGGCCTACCGATGTATCGAGCCAGTGCTGCTGTCCTCCCAGACAAGTCTGGTACCAATTTTCCGACTCCGGAGGGATGGAGGGCTTGCCGGTTCTCTATGTGTGTTATAGGACGCCTCCGACCACTGCGGCACACGCGCCCTTCTCCCTCGACCACATTGATTGAATAGTTCATTAAATTAAGTATTTTGGTAATAGAAGTGGCTAACTGGGCGATTATTCGAGAATCACCATAGAGTACGCATCCATTACATATTAGACGACAAAATTGCATTACCGTTTCCAAACGACGGACAGATCTGGCAGATGACAAAATTGCGACTAATTTCGTCTACATCGATCTGAAGATTTCGTATTTTACCCTCTACTTTTCATTACTTTTTATTTTTTGTCTAAGCCAAAGAATCAGTCAACTAACCAGTTTGGCCACTTCTCTCAAAAAAAAGTCTCATGCCTCTCCATTTTTTTCGTCATTCCAATATTTTTTCCCATTCAGGAAATCCCCGACTTTTCTTCTGTAGAACTCAAGTGGTTGCTTTCCATAATAGTAGGTAGATTTGACGGTCCATTCGTATACTTGAACATGCCATTACATAGAAAAGCTCTCTGGAGTTCCTGGATTTTCCAGATGGTGGATTTGTTCCTACCTTATCTTACCTTTCACAATTCCGATAGGGCATCAATACTCGATGTTTTATTTCAATAAGCAGACACGAGGTTGTTATTATAGAATTTATTGGGATACAATAGCTGACGTTTCGGCGGTTTCACCTTCTTCAGAGCCTGGAAAGGTCAAATTGAGATGCGGTCTACTCAGCCAAACACTTTCATAACCCCAGCAAATAGAACTTAACAAATAAATTTGTATTCGCATAAAAAGAAGCTTCATTTAACTGGACACAGACACAGTCCTCGCTCATGTAATACCCTGTGCGGCTGCTATCCACCAGCTAACTTAGATACTTACAAGAAATAAAAGGTAGGTGTTTAAATGAAGCTTTTTCTTATGCGAATACAAATTTATCTTAGTAACTCCCACGTCCGACTTTCTATTAACCTCGGCATTGATGGAATAATTCTTTCTACTTCTGTTTAGCAAACACGAGGTGTCATTTTTGTTTTATTCCTTTATTTACGTACAAGCTGACGTTTTGGCGGATTTCGCCTTCCTCAGAGCCTGGAAAGGTCAAGTTGACTACAATCTACTCGGCAAAACGCCTCCATAACCAAACAATGAAAATGATAGACCAAGATTTCGATCAGATTGAACACAGAGTCTTTGCACACTCACCGCTTTCGATGAGCCCTCCACTTAATGTGTTATGTGGAGACCAACCGCGCAGTGTTCACATGGAAACGTAATGTGCCCGTCCCATTAGAATAGCAGTCTTATATACTGCCCAATATCACGCATGATAATGAGGCATTCCTCCCTGCGGTTCATTTTCGGATTCCTGGAATTAATCCAGAATGCCTCGAGAGTTTTACGCGCTTGTGTTCTCGATTCTTGCGCGAGATCGTAACCTCTGCTTCAAAATCGCCTCCGTTTAACATATTTATTTGTTAAGTTTTATCTGCTGGGGTTATGAAAGTGTTTGGCTGAGTAGATCGCATCTCAAGTTGACCCTTCCAGGTTCTGAAGAAGGCGAAACCGCCGAAACGTCAGCTATTGTATCCTAATGAATTCTATAATAACAATCTCGTGTCTGGTTATTGAAATAAAACATCGAATTATCAATGAGGTCAACAGAAAGTCGATCTTGGGTATTACTACGTGAAGCGCCACCAATACTCGGTCAAATTCTTCATCATTCTATCCTATTAAATCATTCATTGTACAGTATGAGTTAAACTTTTTTTGACTGACGTGTCTGCCACCATAAAACTCGTCCATGAAAGTGTCGAAAGGAAGAAAAAACCACAAAAAACTCATCCGTCAGTGATTTGAACGGTTCTCTATCGTCATAATTATCGTTTTCCATTTACGACGATGCGTCTCGTTAACCGGCCCTCATCACCACTTTCACGGCGGACGATTGGGGTACTGGAACGAAATCGTTCGACTGTCAGCTAACAAGGCACATTTAGTCAGCTACGAGTTATCGTGACGAAATTCTCTTCAGGAACCGCGATTTGCTAGAAAACCAGTTATTAAGAAGTGCTTCATCAATAATGCGCTTGTAATGCCGTGGTGTTTTGCAATACCCACGTGATCCTAGTTTCGACGCGCACGCTTGGCCCAGCCAAACCCTCGTCACTTCGGAGTTCGTCGAATTTCTGTAAAATTTGTTTGGAAGAATAAGAAACGTTGACTTTATGCATCGTTACACCTCTGTAAATAACAGTATAGGCCAAGTACGCATTCCACCCTGCGATACTGCGATTTGAGTCGAATGAACATCGACCAGTCCCTGAAGAACTGATTGACTGTATAGCTTCTATCAGCTATCCTTTACTTCGCCGTTATTTTTCGCCATCTTTAGTGCCGTTTATCAGGTTGTTGTATTGGTTTTCATTAGGGTGTAGGTGTTTGAAATGATCGATAAGACTGCGACAAATCGCCATGTTCATTCGTATGGCAGCTTATTGTTTTCTTTCGGAAACCACAACCAAAGTGAGCTAAAAGGAAGGAGGAACAACAATGACGCCTACGACTTCGCAATCGACTTCGTCTGTTGTTTTTGAAAGGTTTTTCTACGAAGTCTTTAATTTAGAGAATATCGAAGTAGTTCATTTATCTAGCCTTTCATGTGCATCAGCTAACCATAGGTCCTTCCTATAGGGAAATTTTCTATTCCTGCCTACATTCCTCACTGGGGCGTGTGTGGCGCAGTGGTCGGGGATGCACTGTAATACGCATGGGATCGATTCCCGCGCCCCTTGTCCACGAAGCCCTCCACATCTCCGGGTTCGACAAATTGATACCCGACCTGTTTGAGAGGATAGCAGTATTACTGGCTCGATACATTGGCAAGCCACCGAGAGTCATTTAAAGGCCAGATATGCATTCAGTCACCTTCAAACGAGCTTAATGAAGTCGAATTCATGGCGCATCCCTAAGGGATTGATCAACGCCGAGAACCTTATCCTTTATGCTTTATATACATACATATATATATATATATATGTATATAAAACAAAACCGCTGCGACCGCTACCGTCGAGACCGTTGCTCGATGCCGAGAGATTTATCCCTTTTTACTTACTCACTAATCGAAAGAACATGTGTGAATTGAGATGAAGTTGAGAGACAGCCGCCCAACGAATGGTTTTGCTATTGTCCCCAAACGCACACATCATAGCAGCAGCTGAACCCACTATTTTAGTTTACTTAGGCTAAATGTGGGAATGAAGTGTAATAATAAGCAGAAACAATGAACAAAACTGGAAAAAATAGCCGATACGACATAATAAGCTTCTACTCTCACTTTTTTATGTCAGTTTGCCTTTTCTTTTAAGGCGTTTTGCCTTCATCCTGCTGTCTTGCGTATTGCTAGAGGTGTTATTGATGTGATCATAAAACCATCCTATCATATAATCCTGCCAAAAAATTAGTATGAAAAGCTTTTTCATACAGTAATCTGGCCGTTTTCGACTAATGCAGACGAGCAATGCACTAGATAGCTGCACTGTTCATCTCTTGTCGTTGCAAAACTCCGGACCGCAGGTGTCTGCGGTGGGGACCGAACACGGTACCCTCTCCGGGACTGACGCATTCACTACCACATCATGCGTGTCGTTCGTTTCGCCTTTTTCTTAGCCGCGTTTCATAGGTGCTATCAGCAAGGATAAAGAATACTCTGCCATAAAAAGATTAGGCAGTGAGTAAAAAAGTAACTACATTGTGATTTATCTTAAAACTTCAGCTTAACTGGGTTCAATGCCGATTTGTGCTCTCCTGATCAATCCAGCTGATGGATGATTCCTGACGGCAACTATAAAACGCTGCTGAGTGAAAAATGAAATGAAAGAACTGCATGGTGTGATGGTGAACGCGTTTACTACCTGAAAGAGTAATAGCGTGTTCGATCCATGCAGCAAACATGTCGGAGTTCTGCTGATATTTCAGCGTCATTGTGAACATATTTCAAATCATAGCCTGCCATAAAAAGAAGATGCTTTTTTTCTCATTTCCGCTTGGAACCGCTTCTTTGTACGATATCTGACGCAAGCAGAGCGACAAAACTCAAATCCGAAAGCTTTCAACGAGTGTAACTGTAACTGAGTATTGGTGATTTGTGAATGATAAGAAGAAAATCGTAATTGCTCCTTCGTTCCGTTATCGACGAATTGAAAAAAGGATGGCCGTAAATACAGAATGCGTCGAACCCGTCGACAGATTTTTTTTTCCTAGATTTTCGATTAACACTACATTTGGGGACAATATGAGCTGTGGGACACTCCTATTACTTTCAAAAATTGAAATATTCTTGAAATATTAAATTATTCTTAAAAACCGGCACTTCTGTGGGTATACGGTATTGTCGGATTTTCAATCATGAAAAAATAATGTTTTTTCAGAGGAGCAATTACAACGACACTTTTGGTTTATCGATTTTCTTTTCTGCACGTAGTGCTCCTATACGATTCCCATTATTTGAATTTTTCTCTACGAAACTATGGCATTCGATGTTAGAGCTATCGGAGAATACTACACTGAAGGCACCACTCCAGGCCAAGCACTCTTTTTTTCTCATCGGGTTCGGAAAACTGGTACCAAAATTACCTGGAAAGAACTTCACCACATCCATGTTGACTGCCTCTGCTGAAGTCTTGGGAGCGTCCTAGCATGGCTATTCCAGAATTGAAGCGGCTTCAGGGGCGGTTAGCACAGACAGTGGTAGCTGTGTCCGTCATCACCTGCATGGTGCTAGTTCGATTCCGATGTGGGCGAAATAGCCTTTCAATCCTCCGACGTCGGGAAATTGGTATTGGACTTCTCTGAAAAAAAGATCTCTCTACAATCCAATTAGAAGCGCTCCAACCCGATTCTCTCAGAGCTCCAGGGTGAATTGGTCGACCACTAAGATATTCAAAATGAAGTGGAAATACTCAAACAGCAACCGAAACCACACTTAAAAACTTGGAAGATCTTCGCGACGATAGATGCAAAGAAACTAATTGGATGTGATAATTGCTGGGATCCTCACAGTAGATGAGGAGACGGTTCGGATAAAATAAAGCCGGATAAAAAATGATTTTCAGCTCCTTAAATAACGAAAAGTTGAGAGATTAGCAGATTTTTAAAAAAAAAACTTTTCCTCTTCACTCCAGCAATGGAATTATTTTCTTCAATGATGACTTTTGATATTTAAAGTCTCGTTCGGCTAGAAAGAATCTAAGTACGATAAACGATTTCTTCTAAATTTAACAGGAACATGTCAATCATCTCCATTTCGGAAGCATCACAGACCTCAGCGTGAAAAAAACAAAATGACTTGATGCTTCAAGAAGATCAGGAAATTTTCTGAGCTGATATAAGAGAACTTCTACCTTGTGGACGAAGATCTACAGATTCTAAGCTTTCTATTGTAACTAATACAGTTAACTGTAAAGTGAGATATTTTCGTTTAAAGGTTGAAAGGCTATTGATAGTTGAGTGACGACTCATTGAAACAAAAGGCCAGTCATGGATATTTGCTTTCATGATATCGAACTCCTTGACCATCTATCTAATTCCTACATTTATGCAGCAATCGCGAGGTTGTTATACAGCATTCATTTACTTCCATAGAAAAACACACAATACAATACAACACAACAGTAGCTGACGTTTCGGCAGTATCGCCTTCTTCAGAGCCTGGAAGGGTATGCTGATATACAATTTATTACGCCAAACACTTCAATAACACTTACAGTAAGACGAAAAGCTTCATGGCAATTACATGATCAACAGCTTGTCCTCACCGCTTTTTTACATGACTTCCAATGAGGAAGGTTAGTTAGAACAGCTGATTATAGTCGCATTTGGTTGATGACTGCGCCACCCCACATCAGAAATTGATCCAAAGATACGGGGCCAGGTCGCATATAACCTCTAGGCATTCCTCCCTGCTATTCATTGCCGGATTTTTGGCATTTATCCAAAAAGCCTCTAGGAGCTTGCGCGTTGGTGTCCTAGTTTCCTGTGCGAGGATATTGACTTTAACTTCAAAATCGTTTCCGCTATGCTTTTGTATCCTATGCGTGCCTAGTGGGGTACTTTGTCTTACTTTTCGTTTGCCATCTAGGTGTTCTTTTATACGAATACACAAGGGTCTGCCCGTTTCGCCAATATATTCATCTCCGCAATCCTTGCAAGAGATCAGGTATGTCGTACCTGAACTTATGCAATCACCGTCCCTGCCGGAAGGGCAAATTACGCAGTTTGTTGTCTCACATAGACGGTCATACAAACGGTTACGAACTAATTGACGACGAAGAGTATTCGGTGGTATTTCAATTATCGCTACCGATTCCTCTAGACCTGCCCTTTTTTAGGCCTCGTTTTATAGCTGGACCTTCTTTTTTTCAGCTGTTCTAACCTTCCTCATTGGAAGTCATGTAAAAAAGCGGTGAGTTTTTTCGAGAAGCTGTTGATCATCTAATTGCCACGAAGTCTTTCGTCTTACTGTGAGTGTTATTGAAGTGTTTGGCCTAATAAATTGTATATCAGTATACCCTTCCAGTCTCTGAAGAAGGCGATACTGCCGAAACGTCAGCTACTGTTGTGTTATATTGTATTGTGTTTTTCTATGAAAGTAAATGTATGCTGTATAACAACCTCGCGATTGCTGAACAAGAAAACTACGCATTCATATTCCAATTCCAATAGAAAGTCGATCCTGCGAACTCCTACATTTCTTCTCAGAACGCTGTAGTTTGATACCATATTCTTCAGGCAATCTTAAAACAAACCGATTTTCACATCCTTTTGAAGTATAAAACATCACAGTTGTTTTCCCATAAACTCACTTGTTGAATCAGGTGCATCACCTGTCATCCTGTTGACCGTCGAGTTACTCGAGCGTGTGTCAGCAAACCTTCATATCTCCTTGTCGCATCCAAGAGTAGCCTAGTGAGTAGTTCTTGCCTTAGGGACTCGTTGAGCATCATATCTTTCTTGTAGGATTGCCGTGGAGAATGACATTCTGCGGAATCCAGTCGCTACCGGTCCTTGTCCATTGGTTGTCATTCAGACGCATTACGTATCCGACTGCACATTTTCATGGAGAAGAAAAGGTGGAAATAATCGGGTGTTATTTGTTTTCTTCATTATATCTGCGATGCTCTCAAAGACTCTCCAAGCCTGTGGTTTCCTTCTGCTCAACTCTGGGGCTAACTCGTTCATCATTTTTCCTGACCTAGATAGACATAAATGGAGCACTCGGAGACATTCGTTCCGTTGAGCGTGAATGGAGCAAACGAAGCCAATCCGTTCTTCATGAACATCGTTTTCGTGAGATTTAGTCGAAGATCAATCTTTCCATAGGCTCTACCAAAGTCGGCTAACGTTCGGTTCGTCTGGCTAATGCTTGATGTTATAGGAACGATGTCATCATCAAAGCTAAGGTAGTGTAATTGCCGTCCATCGATTTTCGCTTCCATATTGTCACATATCGATGTCCACAAGACGTTCTAAAGGGTGGCGGTAAATAATTTTGGCAAGATGGTATCGACTTGCCTAACCACTCTTTTGACGTCGATGGTGATATTGTTGCAGAATGTCACTTCTTGCCTGTGAAATTTTCACATAGCGCACAAAGAGCCTTGGTATACTAAGTAAGGATGCCCTGCCTATCAAGGGGTTCCATAACGGCTTCTACCTTAACTGAGTCACAAGCTATCCTTGAATCGATGAAGGTGAGACAGAGCGGTCTTTTGTACTCTCGCAATATTTCAGTGAGCCTTGTTATTATTGTGTGAATGTGGTCCATTGTAATAAATCGTTTTTGAAACCCTGCTTGCTCACATGGCTGCCCTTCATCCATTGTTCTGTCAATCATGCTTAAGATGACTCGAGTGAAAAGTTTGTAGACGACGGACAACAAGCAGATTGGGCGATAGTTGCCTATATGGTGTAGGTGGCCCTTCTTGAACAACAACACTGTCTTGCTGGTCTTCCACTGAGTAGGGACCTTGCATTCAGAGAGGTAACGTGTGAAGAGCCGAACCAGTGTGTTTATGATGACTGGCGGAATGTTCTTCAGATGTTCTGATCTTATCCTGTCCGGAGCTGGTGCTGTTCGATTTTTCACCGACGAAATGGCATGTCGGATTAGGGAAGGGAGAACCGGTGGAACAGCATATCCATCCTCTTTCATTTCATAAGACGGGAGATGGACATGGCTATCGAAGAGATCTGAGTACTATTCATGGATGATTTTCTCCATTGCCTTTCTGGACGCTGTAACTGTTCTGTCTGAGCGTTGGAGTGCAATCATCTTGTTTTCATAGTTGGCCAAGCTTTGGTGGGCTCTGCGAATGCTTTTCCCAGCCAGTGCAGCTTCGAACATTACTGATGCTCTTGTCACTTGCAGATCTTCTTTTATCTCCTGTTTGCATCGTTTTGCAAGTCCAGATGTTAGTTCGCGGTTGCCTGCAGCTCGTACCACGCTGGCGTATCGGTTCGAGTGTTTCTGGAGGCAGACGTCTCTTGGTGGCTTTCGAACTCTCAGCTTTTACAGCGTTAACTTGAACATATTGAACGAGCCGATCGTATTCCTCGTCGGTGTTATTAAAAACGGCATCTTCCCAACATCTAACTAATGAGCTGGAGAAACCCCAGTTTACAGTGGTTTTGATGTCTCTGTTTTTTTTTGTTTTTTTGTGTTTTTTTGTTTTTGTTTTCAAGCTTTTTTTAAAATTTAGCCGCTTTCTGTCCCTGCAGTGAGAGATGGGTTCTCACACAATGGAGGCATGGTTTGCTTTCGTGTGAAGTTTTGGGACAACAGCGACAACGGTTAGGCGAAACATTCAATTTGTTATGGTGTAGTCTGTTATGTCGCAGTGCTCTCTATTGGGACCACGCCCACGCAGAGCGTTGAGAGCGGGCTTCTGAAATTGTGATTTGCCTTGAATGAACCTAATAGTTATGATAAACTCAGACAACCGCTTACACTGTTCGGTCGATTCTAATCCGCGGGCTCCATTCTGGACGTGGGAAGAAGAGGAACTGCATAAAAGGATAAAAAATAAAGCTCTTGGCCTTGATCAATCCCTGGGGGATGCGCCATACATTCGACTTCATTAAGCATCGTTGGAGGTGATTGAATGCATATTTGGCCTTTACTCGCGGTGGCCGGCCGATGTATCGAGCCAGTGCTGCTATCCTCCCAGACAAGTCTGGTACCAATTTGCCGACCCCGGAGGGATGGAAAGCTTGGTGGGCCAAGGGCGTAGGAACCGATTCCACTTGTGTTTTGCAGGGCGTCACCGACCACCGCACCACGCGTATCCCTGAAGAACTGCACACTATTTATTTATGTAGTTTTTCCAGTCTGATAGCTTTAGCTGCTGAATTCGATCCATTGACAAAAAAATCACATTGAAAGTAAACGAGACACATTTTGGCATCTATCCTCCTTAATAGTTCTACATTTTTTAAAACAAATCTTTGGACTTAAATAATTGGACAGGCGACCGTTACAAGCAGTGCGAACCGCAGTTCGTTCGCCTTCGTTTCTAAGGCCTCTTTTGGTTCATTGCATTTATTTACTTAAGTATGGGACTTGTAGGAGTGTTATATCGTGATTTGTAATGCGTCTGCAGTGGTGAATACTGCTCACTGACTTTGGTTATAAACGTGTTCGCGTGTCTTCTAAGTGGTCGGCCTAGTGGTTGCCTGCAACCCTTGTGGAAACCACTCTACACTTTTTTTTGTCCATCTATCGTCTCTTCTTCTCATTATACGACCGGCTCATTCATTCATTCATTGTGATGTGTAATGTCCTAGATCTTGAAAGTTAAAAACACTCCGAAGATCAGAGTTTCGCATTTCAGCCAGATATTGTGTGTAGCGGTTATATTACAGAATACATCGCTCAAGCGCTCTATGAGTAGTGGCCAGTATTTTTGACGTAAATGAAGTATCAGACCGTATCACTGCTGCATAAGAGAGCGCTCGAAGGACTGCTGAGTGGAAAAAGAGAGTGCGGATTTTCGGGTCCTTTAGTTGGTCGATGGCTTAGTTGAGACGCCCGAATGCGGCCAACACTGCTCTCCTACTTCTGTCTAATTCCTCCTTCACCTTATTCTCCATATTTACTGAACGTCTAATTTACACTTATAAGGTGATCTCTGTAATAGGTGAACCATACAGTTCGATTTTTTTTTTGCCTTCGTGCTATTGATTGCCCACTAACTGTGTCTTTTTCCAATTTATGCCAGCGCCGCGCTTCTTTTAGCTCGTTAAGTATCGTATCTGCTTCGATGTTGCTCATCGGAAAGATGATGAACTAGTCAACAAATGAAGATTTGATTGATATTTTCCATCAGTACGTACAACTTTCTTCTTTCAGTCGAGCGACTTAATTATTCGCGGCAATGCAGCCGTGGACAGCTTTGACGCGATAGCATCACTTTGTTGAACCCCTTTTCATAGGTCGGTAAGAGTTCCCCATGGAAAAGCTGCATTTTCTCGACTTCACCTTGCATTTTCGTAGTGCATTTCCGACAACAATTAGCTAAAACCTTTATGTAGAAAAGGTCAACTCCTGCATCGACGAGCACTAATAGGATTGCATTCGATTCCACGCTGTCAAACTCTTTTTCGTAAATGATAAAAGTTGAAATGAGAGATAGATGTGACCCCCGAAAAACTTCTATTGTACCGGACATGGTTCAAATATGATCCATGCGGCAGAATCCCTGTCGGAATCCTGACTGCTCAGCTGGTTGTGCCTCGTCCGAGGTTTTCGATATGCGCAAATGCATAATCCTCGTGAACAACTTGTAGAGCACATTCAAGGAGCGATCACTCAACTGAAAAATTTTAATACTATTCAGAATCACAATGTACAAATTTTATTTACTGCCTAATACATCATTCCCGTTGATGAGTGCTTGCTGAGAGCAGCGTTAGGGGAAGGAATTAGCTGAGGGAAAAGCAAAGCAAGGGTGTTCCTCCATAGTGCTGTGGATAACGTGTGAAAAGGTAATCGCCAGTTGGAAGCCCACCTGAGGTTCCAAGTTTTGCTCGTATCTGATCATCATCGTGATTATATTTCACGTAATATTATGCAGAGTATCTTTTAAGACTATTCAGCATCCATGAGTTCGTTATGATATTTTTATTCGGCTAAAGTTTCGACTTCTTCGTGTTCTTCAGAGCAGGCTTGATCCGAGTCGATTGTCTACAGCCGTTCGTCATCGCGCTGTAGTTCTTCGAAGTCGCTTCGAATCGAATCTCCTGCTGTGAAACACCGCTCGAAAAAAAAAGCTGAACTAAAAAATTGAGAGAAATTGAAGAAAAAAACAAGTAAACTATGCCAAACTATAACCGTTCCAAAAAGATAGACCATCTTACAGAAACATACCGTATGATTCCGGTATAATTAAGTAAGGTAGTGACTATGGTTAATAGGTATGTAGGTATATATTAGGTATAGGTTATCCATGCTGCTTAATAAGATGTTTATTTACTTATTTCATACTTGAAGGGCGCGTCTTCACTGGTTGTGTGGGCCCCAACATGATCTCCATTTTTCGGAAATTTGCTAGTTAAGCCATTGTGGTTCCCTGGAATCCAGAGGTCAACCTAACTAAAGTCTGCCCCAGGTTTTCACCACCGCAGACAGTCCTTGTGGATCAGAGGGAGATAAGCCTCTTGCTATACATCGTAAACCGACAGCCAGCAACACCTCCCATCCACGATGAGGCGGTAAACCGTTGGGAGGATTATTAGGTATTTGTTATAACAAATCATTTAAAGATAGAAAACTACTCAAAGAAAGCAATCCAATCGCATAGCATTTAACTCGTTGAAAAAAAAAAGATGTCCAAGTGAAAACCGTGCGTCATTTGCGAAATGAGGCAGTTAGCTATTGGGCACTTCGTGGGATCTCGAAGAACTCCAAACTTTACACTATTGCTAATCTTGTTCCTTCCATGTTATACAATATTTCTGTTGTTAAAATATATCGACGTCCTTTTTTGTCCCTTTCTTCTCTGTCACTGTTTCATCTATGTTCTTCTACTCTCCTCCCTATCTCTTTCTTTGTTTTTTCTTGCCTCCCTTACTTCTCCTCCCTATCTTTCTCCTTCTTTGTCTTACTCATTCACTCTTCCTCTTTCTCTGTCTCTCTCTCTCCGTCTCTCTGTCTCGCTCTCTACTTCTACCTCTCTACCTACTTTACTCTCGAAGAAAAGACTGATTTCATAAACAACTGCATGCACTGAAATCTTACAGCACCACTCACTATCGGATTACTATTGACCTTTTAATGTCAACAACATTGGTTTATTTCGTCATTTCATAGCAAATCGACTAACGTTTGATTTTCTTTCTAAATTTACAGCTTTCCTTCTTCTTATTTTCGATTTGGCTTTTTGAATTTTTTGTTTTTATTATTGAAAACGATCCCAGTCGAGTTCCTCCAACTAATTGCGTTTGCGGCGTTCCGCAGAAGGCCAAAAAACGATAGGATGATGACACAGCTAAGTGGCATGGCAAAGCTGTTCTAGCGATGACTTGACGAGTTTTCCGTCTCACGTTTACAGTCGGCCGAGTTGTCCTTAGAAAATATTTTGCTTCTGTTCCATCTCATTAGTGTCAGTCATTGCAATTTCGTTACTGATCTCTCTTATCTCTTCTTAAGAGAACTTTTATTATAAATGCGTCGTTTTCTCTCTTAGTAATCGCGAGGTTGTTAAACAGCATACGTTTACTTCTATACGGTAACACACATACAACACAATCGTAGCTGACGTTTCGGCAGAATCGCCTTCTTCAGAGCCTGGAATGGTACACCAATACGCAACTTACTAGGTCAAACACTTCAATAACACATACAGACGGATGAGAAACTAAATGGTAGTCGCACGGTCAACAGCTTCTCGAGAAAACCCATTGTTTTTTCTATGTGCCTTGCACTGAGGAAAAGCCGCTGGTCAGCGTCGCATATGGTTGACGACTACACCACCCCACATCAACAATCGATACGAAGGTACGGGGCGAGATCGCGTGTGATCTCGGTGCATTCCTCCCTGCTGTTCAGCTTAGGGTTTTGGCATTTATCCAAAAAGCCTCAAGAAGCTTGCACGTTGGTGTTTTGGCATCCAATGCTACGATAGCGACTTTTATGTCAAGATCGTCTCCGCTATGTTTTTGTATCCTATGCGTGCCTAGTGGCGTGCCTTGTTTTGCTTTTCGTTTGCCATCTTAATTGCCCTTTTATGCGGATGCATAATGGTCTGCCCGTTTCGCCAATATATTCGCCTCCGCAACTACCACAAGAGATCAGGTGTATCGTACCTGAACTCATGTAATCACCGTCCCTGCCGGAAGGGCAAATTACGCAGTTTGCTGTTTCACTTAGACGGTCATACTAGCGGTTACGAACTATTTGACGACGGAGAGTATCGGGTTTCTACTATCGCAACCGATTCCTATAGACCTGCTCTTTTTGGACACCGTTTTATAGATATGCTTATTTCGTCGCTAATAAAGGGCAGCATAAACGGGATTTTCTTTTGGCTAAGTGTTTGGTCTTGGGGCAGCGATCTCCTTTTAAACATATCTCGTCGGGTTACCATTTCGTAGCCATTGGAGATGGCTATTTGCCGAGCCAAGTCGCTCGATTCCTTCTTTAATTCCTTCTTCGTACACAAGGAGCTGGCTGCAGAACTTTTATTACCGTTTAAACTCTACCAGATTGGTAGCAGAACGTTCTGTAAATGGTAATTTAATTTTTGGCCCTTTCCTTTTTAACATAAGTGGTTCCGCCAAAGGATGAATGTTTTCGAACATTTTCTCATTACAATCAAGCAAGTGATAGACTTTCCGTGAGAATCGTGGAATCGTCGAATAGAAATTATGGATCTCAACAAGAATCCTTGGGTAAAAAAATGCAAAAATCCACAAAAAATGACCACTTACGTCAGTTCCAGGGAAAAGCCACTGTGCTTCGTTCAACAACATTATATCCATTCCATACATCCATTAATATTCCAAATGGAGAAGAGGGATCTCCTAAATCACTCGAAGAAGACCGTATTGCGTAATATTTTGCTCTGCCACCGTAATACCACCGTAATCCATTTTTATGTCTTTCTATCATAACTTTCGTTTCAGTTAATTATAACAATGCTGCCAAGGTATTTTAAGGACTACTCTGCCAAGGTATTTCATGTCATCGCCGGCAGCTGCAATTTAAGCAGCTGTCTCGTTCATGAGTAAACGTTTGATTGGCCTGATTTCATAGACATTCCTCCACTTTAGTAGTCCACTTTTACTACGGTTCCAGGCGCAATCACTGAAAAATTGGACACCTTCATAGCTTGATTGCTCTTTCTGTTTCGTCACCGTAGCAGGAACTCTTTGCTTCGATGAGTTGGTAAACCAGCGAGGGGTTTTTGATAGGTAAATGAGTAAGTAGGATATCGTATATCGTTTGCAAAACGTTCACTTCTCTCTCAGACACTTCCATAGACACCATGCTTATCACTTCATTGCTTATTTCGTATTCCCCCATTGAAGTTTGTTTTAAAAAAAAGGCATTCTTATAATTTTCGTTATCCTTTTATTGCCCTTTCCAACACTCCCTATTGGGTTCATACTGCCTTCTTTTCACGATCCCGCTTAAAATGTACTTGTGCCAAAAGGAGTTTTTTTTTTTTAGAAATGGAAAAAAGCACTCCTAGGCAGATATGGGGGCTGACTTTGGCCAGGCTGACCCTGGAATTCTAGGAAACCACAATGGCTTACTCAGCTCCGAAAAATAGAGATTACGCTGGGGCCCGCACAACCAGTGAGGACGGGCCGTTGAAGTATCAAGTATCAAGGCAGATATTGCAACATAAGATTAGTCGATTACATACTTTCTATATCGAATAAACATTTTACTATTGACATTCACATAGTGCAAATCAACACTTCCGCATCCGGATATTCAGTTCTTACTTTATTGGAAAAATTCCATGATGCTTGAAACCAGAGCTAGCAGATTTCCTAGGCTTGTGTTTGATCTCTCATAAACTCCTCTTCTCATGTCTGATACGTTTCATGAACAGATGGGTCTGTATATTGTCTTTTTTCTCTGTTTGTTACAACTTTAAAGGTAACATGATTATCTGTATTACCCGAAAATCCTCCTCTGATCACTAAAAGATCAAACGACTTGAGCTGTAAATAATATGGTAGAGGTGATTTGTGCACTACCTGTATCATTTCTTCCACCCGAATCATCTGCATCACTTGTATCACCTGTGTCATCCAGCTCGTCGTTCTGTACCACGGGAACCGGTTCGATATACTCATTAATTGCTTGTCGGATTCTGGCGAAATACTCGTATGGCTCATTTGTTGAACTCGACTGCGAACTGATTGTCATGTACTTCCCAGTAACTTGATTACAATGGTTCCTCCAAATCGAGATGCAGTATACAATCAGCATAAAGGGCTTGAGAGCCACCGACATCAATCAATCTCTCAGGGACGTGTTATACATTTGATTACATTAGTAGCATCGCAGAGATGAGATATGTCGCTTAAGAGGTAACTTTCCGGGATATCAGTGTTTTCATCTTGGCCAGGCAGTTACGACGGAGGGCTTGGTTTGCCCGGCGTACGACATCGAAGCTCTAACCACATCTGCGCTGCACAACACGTTTGACCACTGTGCCACAAAGGCCTTTATAATTGACAAACACTGAAGCAAATCACTGCAATGTTTACGTGAATATGCGATTAAGGAATCTGAAAGGATAGCTGGATATAAGTGGATCCGATGCGGCAGAAACAGCAAAGCCGACGCTTTCAGTGCATTTGGGTTTTAGGGTAAGTACTTCATGTCGCTTTAAGTATCAGCCATCCTCTCAGATGAGTACTTCGATTGATGTCTGAAGAGTCACCTACATGAACGAACAAGCGATAATGCTATTGCAGTTTTTGTCCTCGACTTATTCTGTAATTCATACATGTCTATGAATTTATTATAAAGGATAAAGGATAAAGCTCTCGGCGTTGATCAATCCCTGAGGGATGCACCATGCATTCGACTTCATTAAGCATCGTTGGAAGTGATTGAATGCATATCTGGCCTTTACAATGACTCGTGGTGACCTGCCGATGTATCGAGCCAGTGCTGCTATCCTCCCAGACAAGTTTGGTACCAATTTGCCGATCGCTGAGGGATGGAAGGCTTGGTGGTCCATGGGCGCATTTCACGTGCGCGCCGCAGTGGCGCCTCCAACCACTGCGCCACACGCGCCCCTATTATTATACTATTATACTATATATATTATTACATTATATATTATCGATTTATTATACTTTCTTCTAATTGCCCACACTGAAACATTTTCCTCCTTTTACAAACGGATTTGCTTGTCTTTCTTCTTATTTCATTACAGTTGCTTCTTAGAAAATAACACTGGATTTTAAGAGCGTTGTGCGGAATCCTTCTTTTTTGACGTCAGCGATCCAAATGGTGTTAGTTCTTTACGCTTTTGGTTACATCTTAATTGTTTTCCACGAATTTCGTTGATGTCCTTGCAACGTACTAGTGATGACGATGAAACGTGGACGAGATCTCATGTGTCTAAATGTGTTTATTTTTGTCAGATGACAAAACGGCTTAACACTGATGACGTCCAGTGCTTGACATCGCCATCAAAAGCGCAGTGTTTCGATGGAGACGAGAATGACGGTGCGTTTTTTGTTTTATGTTTTCTATAGAGATTCATCCAATATAAGCCAACCAAAACTTACAGAGTTCATCGCAATGCATGCGAATTTAAAAGTATTTAAGATTACCTGTAAAAATAGATGATGAGAATGATTCGATGTCGATGTTTATGCCTTCAAAAAAGTAGAAATATTCAGCATCGATCAATCCTATTAAGGATGCGCCATGCATTCTACTCCATTCGTAGCATCGTTGGAGTGATTAAATGCACATTAGGCCTATAAAGCGACTTGCAGGGATCCATCGATGTATCAACTCAGTGTTTTTATCTCTTCCAAACAAGTCTGGTATCACTTTGCTACTCACAACGGATGAGGAACTTCGTTCACCCAGACTCCGAGACCGAACAAATGACCATGTATGCGTTACAAGCCATCTTTAACCTCTACACTGTGCTCTCCCATTAATGTCCTCAATTGTTTGGAAAAATTTGGGGAATTGGACGAATTCATGAATCTGTGCTTCGTCAGGGTTTTACTTTTGTAGAGACCTTTTCGTTCTTCTATTAACAAGCAAAGTAGTATTGTGGCTGCCACGGCAGTTTTTGTAAGTGGCGTTTTCCTCATTATTTTTTTCATTTTCTCAGTAGTCATTTCTAGAGTAATGTTTGATTTATTGTCATTTTTCATGACGATGACGTCATTTGAGCACCGTTTCGCAGATGATTTCGTAAGAAGTCAGCTGATTTCTAAATAAGCCGTAAAAGTTCCCAGGATCGACTTTCTATTAACCTCGGCATTCGAGTATGAATACTTTGTTTTCTTTTTCAGCAATCGCGCGGTGCATACATTACAGCATACACTTGCTTCCATAGAAAACCACAGAAAACAATACAACACAACAGTAGCTGACGTTTCGGCAGTATCGCCTTCTTCAGAGCCTGGAAGGGTATGCTGATATACAATTTATTAGGCCAAACACTTCGCTGACACTTACAGTAAGACGAAAAACTTCATGGCAATTACATGATCAACAGCTTCTCGAAAAACTCACCGCTTTTTTACATGACTTCCAATGAGGAATTTCTTCCAAAAAAAAAGCCTTCCTCATTGGAAATCTTGTAAAAAAAAAGCGGTGTTTTTCGAGAAGCTGTTGATCATGTAATTGCCATGAAGTTTTTCATCTTACTGTAAGTGTTATTGAAGTGTTTGGCCTAATAAATTGTATATCAGCATACCCTTCCAGGCTCTGAAGAAGGCGATACTGCCGAAACGTCAGCTACTGTTGTGTTGTATTGTATTCTGTGGTTTTCTATGGAAGCAAGTGTATGCTGTAATGTATGCACCGCGCGATTGCTGAAAAAGAAAACAAAGTATTCACAAACCGTAAAAATTTTAATATCTCTGTTCATTCATAAGCTTGTATGAATATTCTCTAAAACGTAGCTGTGACGAACTTTGCGCCGTATGTCCTTCTTCAGAGCCATAGTGTTTCTACTAGGGTGTTCACATCAGTTGTTGCTTATGAGTCAGATGTTTTCGACGTTATCGCAATGAGTTGAGTCGAGTAAAGTGGATCACACTTACTTACTTGGTACTTGAGCGGTCCGTCATCACTAGTTGTGCGGGCTCCAGCATAATCGCCATTTTTTCGGAGATCTGCTGGTTAAGCCATTGTGGTTCCCTGAAATCCAGAGGTCGGTCTCGCCAAAGTGTGCCCCAGGTCTTCACCGCCAAAGGCAGTCGCAGCCCTTGTAAATCAGAGGGATTTTCCACCATGCGACTTTGATACCAGGATGGTGGTGGATCCTGGTATTAGTTTACTCTTAGCTAGGCTTCCTGATGGAAGCGCCGGACTCCTTCTCAGCTTAGGAGACCCCGCCGGGGGACGAATTCCCCGCTGTAGATCGCAGTCCGACACCCAGGAACGCCTCCCAGTCACGATGAGGGGGTATTGTTGTCATCGTTATGCTTTTTGTTAATATTCTTTCTCTGATAAGTTTACACGAAGTTGATAGTCAGTTTTATTGGTCTGACGTTTCGACGTCCTTCGTCTTCATCAGTGGATCAGAGGCTACGATCCGAGTTAATAGTCCACTGTTCTTCTTCGTCTCAATGTGGCGTCTTCGCCTTCGTATTCAGCTGTGTCTTCCTCCGCGGACCAATTCTCGAATAAGGCATACTAACTCACTGATGCTATTTTATGCAGGATGCTGACGGTTCATAGCTGTGATATTCTGGTGAAGGTGACTTGTCTTTCCGGACAGCAAAAAATGTTTCTGTTAGTGTTGTTGGTCGATGGCTAACGTTAGAGTCCTACTTGTAAGAACACAGGTCTGAGGAAGGCGAAATCGCCGAAACGTCGGCCATCGACCAACACCTCTAACATCAACGACAACGACGCCAACAATAACAACAACAACAACAACGAAGAACTGTGCTAACCTCGCATCAGCTCAACAAGATCTGTTGATAAGATCACATAAATAAATGTATTAACTATTTACGTTGAGGTTTATAGAAAGTCTGTTCTTTGAGTTTTATGCTCCTGGTGTCCTTTAAGCATTCTTTAATCCATTTGGACAAATTAATTTACTGGTGCTCTTTACAGTTGCTAAATAATTAACAGAATTACGAGTGGTGCCGGACAAGGTTATTGCAGTCAATCATTCGTCATTGTTGTAATACACTATGAAGTAGTATTTATACTAAGCAAAAGAATTCCTGACATATTTGGTTTCTATCTAGGCCTAATATTTCTTATGTGGCCCGTCCTATAGCGCGGATCCGAGCATTTCCTTCATTCGGTCCTGTGTCTCACATCCGTAATCCACGAAAGCCCACGAAATCGAGTGTAGATTCAGTTGTAAAAAAAACTTGATCATTTTTATTGCTTTCAAGAATCTCGCTGAGTGTTCATCTCCACAAAAGATAGCCTCCAGCCTTGTGAATGGGGTGGAGCTGTTCCAAGACAGGTTTCATACATATCTACCAACCGTGGAAATATGAAGAGCCTAGTTCACACTTAACTTAATTTTACCCTCTTTTATTTATGGTAGTCTGGAAAAAGGCTTGTAAATATTGAGCACATGATGGCGGCGACTAAAGGGTAAGGTTCCTTCAGGGTGTAGTTCTCTGTCTGAAATTGTTGTCGACATGGTCGCTAACGAAATCCTTCCGAGAACGATAAATATTATTTCAAACAAATGTACTCCTTCTGTTGAAGACGACAATTCTCCTTCAATGGCTTATTCAGCTGCGACCATTAGCTTTTGAATAGAAAATATTACAGTATACTCGAACTCTTAGAATAGAAAATTGTGGCTCGCCATTAAATTTTCGAACTCTCCGTTCTCGTGCATTCAAATTGTTCATGAAGACTCCTGAATAGTTGAATTTGAAGCTTCAAGATTTCTTAGAAACCAGTTGAGATGCCGATTTCTTTACGCTTGCCGACTTTGATCTGCGATCGATACGCCTTTTTTATGCCACCTTTAACTAAAATATTTGAGAAATGTTACTTCAGTGAGATTAAATTCAACGTTTTTATATTATCCTGAGTTAAGTTCCTTTTGAAAACACTACTAAATTTTAATCTATATAGAACATTTATGGTTGTGGGTTTAAAAACATTTGAGCCATATTGTGACGTCATCAACGAATTAATTTATTAAATATTTCGTCGATGACGTCAGTTGGATTTTCACCCTCTGGTGTTATTTTTCGTGCTAGGATTGCCTTTCGATTAAACCGTAATAGAACATGGAAGACGAAGTGAGATCGTAGTAACGATGTTTTATTACCCATCGATGCTTCTTCATTCTGTAGGTTCATTTTTGATTTTCAGTGTTGATTGGATGTTAGAATAATCTGTGATTTCATGATTTCCTTGATTACAATAAGTTTGGTGCATTCGGAGGAAATTTACTAAAGCGAGGCGATAGGATGACTTCGTAGTATTCAATATCTAAGAAGCCTATTTACCCTGTTGAACTGCTGCATTCTTTCATTAACAGCATGCTCAAGTAGGCACAGAGACAGAACTTAAAACTGAAGTTGATGTTTTCTTCTTGAGGAGTCACGACGTCGTTATTAACAAGGTTCATTCTATAGCGGTCGACGCTTCGGTGATTTCATCTTCTCCAGAGCCTGAAAAAGTCAGATTGACATGCAGTCTACTCATTTGAACACTTTCATAACCCGAACAGAAAAAAATCGCAATACATAAATTCCATTTGCATAATAGACGGTTTATTCCAAATGTTTACCCTTTTTTTTTGTCCTTCACAAGTCTTTCATTTAGAGGGAGAACAGCTGCGTAGATTTTACAAAGGTTAAGAATTTACCTGGCTCAGGTCAGAAAATGAGCTTGAAATATGGTGCGACGTCACGCGTGATCCAACGCCACTCCTTCCTGATGTTCGTTCTTTGGTTCTTGGAATATTTCCAAAATTATTCGACGGTTTTACCCGATCAACCTTTAGATTCCTTTGCGAAAATGGTGACTTCTACCTCAAAATCTTCCCAGTTGTGTTTCTTTGTTTTACGCCCACCTAGTGGAGTATTTGGTTTAACTTTAAGTTCACTGACTAGATGTACTTCTATACGGACACAGAGTGGTCTACCGATTCGCCAATGTGTGCATTCGCCTGACGCTGTACATCAGACCAGGATCAGGTGCACCGTATCCGAACTCATGCAATCACCTTCTCTACCATTAGGGCATATTATGCAATTTGTCTGCTATACAGACCATCGTAGAGGCGTTTGCGAGCAAGCTGACTTTTTAAGTGTTCAGTAGTATTTCAGTCATATCAAGTCTATGAGGTTTTCATTATCCTAATAATAAATAGTTTAAAGGAGGCTTGGTGACAAAACCTAACCTATTACATTTTTGCTTTCTGAACCATTTTTTTGAACCTATTACATTTTTGCTTCTTTGGTCTCTATTTATATGATATACTATCTGGTATTATGCTGAATTCTCACGAAAACTTAATTTAAGAAAAGGTGCCGTTAACGAGAATCGTAATTAGATTTCAGACGTTGCGTCACATGCTTTCTAGGGCTGCTTCTTTTCTCGTCATTTCAATTACCTCTTGAAAACATTTACTTTTCAGAAAAAAACTTATCGAAAAAATGATCAACATCATAATAAGCATAATAATAAATTAGTTGAGAGACAGGTGAAACCAAGGACCCGCATGGTGTGGTGGTGAACGCGTTAGCCCCCGGAAAGGCTAGTAGCGCGTTCGTTCCACACCGCAGACACCTCCGGTCCGGTGTTTTGCAAACACCACAGCATCATTGTGATTGAAGGCACACATAATACCTTGCCGTGAAAAATTGTTATAGGCAGTAAATAAAAAGTCAACATTGTAACCAACATGTTTGCACTTTTATTTACTACCTGATACAATTTTCATGGCAGGGTATTATGCGGAATCTACCACAACGATGCTGAGAGGCAAACTTGGTACCCAAACCTGATCGAACCACGATTTCCCTTTACGGTGGATCGCTCAGTAAGCAATAAATGAAAAACTAAACATTGTGATTTCGACTGCATCCTCAGCTTAACTAGTTTCATCGCCGATGTGGGCTGCCCAGATCAATCCCGTTGACGGGTGTTTGCCGATGGAACTGCTAGATAGAAAACTAGCTGAGGGAAACGTAGAGTAAGGGCCTCCGTGGCGTAGTGTGTAACGCGTGATCTCCCGAAAAAATTAATCTCAAGTTCAGTCTGGTCCAGGGTCCAAGTTTTGCGAATATTTCACCATTGTTGTGGTTGCTCAACATCTGTTTCAATTTTTGAACTTATGCGAATTTGATAAGGAAATTTGTTTCGGCTAACGTTTCGGCGTTTCATCCCCATCAAAGCCGATGATCCGAATCGGTGGTCCACAGTTGTTCGTCTTCTCGATGGGGGTTGTAAAAATATCTACCGATATCTGAGGAAACTTATGAGGAAATCAACCAGTTTTCACTATTGCCTTTAGCTGGTGTTTTTCGAGAATCTCTAACCGTTGTAGTACTATCCGTTAACCTATTCGTTACCTCGTCATGACTCATTAGTGACTCACAACAACTGCAAGTATGCTAAGAGTCAAATTTTCAACTCTTCACTGGTTGAGACCTTATTCGTATTCCGGATGTTCATCATAATTTTTTAAGAAGGCCAATAAGAGTGATTTTCGGTGGTTTGTTCTTTGTATCTTCCATCTAATCAAAGCCAACTAATCAGAGATGGACTGCTTATCCACAATCGCTCGAAGATAGACGTTTCAGATAGTTTCTTTTAAAGAGGATGTTTAAGGATTCTTGTAAAAGTACCCAGGATCGATTTTCTATTAACCTCGGCATCGAATTATGAATTCGCCGTTTTCTCTCTCAGCATTCGCGAGGTTGTTAAACAGCATACGTTTACTTCCATACAATAACACACATACAACACAGTCGTAGCTGAAGTTTCGGCAGAATCGCCTTCTTCAGAGCCTGGAAAGGTACACTAATGTGCAACTTACTGGGTCAAAGACTTCAACAGCACAAACAGAAAGATGAAAATCTGACCGATAATTACAAGATCTACGGCTTCTCGAAAAAACCCACCGCTTTTTTCACATGTCTTGCACCGAGGAAGAACAGCCGCTCAGAGTCACATATGGCTGACGACTGCAGCACCCCCATCAACGATCGATGCGAAGGTAAGGGGCGAAATCACGCGTGATCTCGGTACATTCCTCCCTGCTATTCATTGTTGGTTTTTTGGCATTCTTCCAAAAAGCCTCGAGGAGTTTGCGCGTTGATGTTTTAGTATCCAGTGCGAGGATAGCGACTTTTATATCAAAATTGTCTCCGCTATGCTTTTGTGTCCTATGCGTGCCTAGTGGCGTGCCTTGTTTTCCTTTTCCTTTGTCATCTTAATTGCTCTTTTATGCGGGTACATAGAGGTCCACCCGTCTCGCCAAGATATTCGTCTCCCCAAGAACCACGAGAGATCAGGTATATCGTACCTGAACTCGTGCAATCACCGTCTTTGCCAAATGGGCAAATTACGCATTTTTGTGTTTCACACAGACGGTCATATAGGCGGTTACGAACTAAACGACGACGAAGAGTATTCGGTGGCATTTCAATTATTGCTACCGATTGCTCTAGACCTGCCCTTCTTAAGCATCGTTTCATCGCTGCACTTATTTCATCGCTAATGAAGGGCAAGATAAACGGAACCTTGTTTTGGCCAAATCGTTCCTTTTGGAGCGTCGCTTTCCCTCGAAACTTATCTCGTGGGGTTACAATTTCGTAGCCACTGGAGATGGCTATTTGCCGAGACAAGTCGCGCGATTCTTCCCTTAGTTTCCTACTTGTGCACACAGAGGTGGCTGTTTGAAACATGTTTCTCACAAGCGCCTTCTTTGTGTGCGAAGGGTGACATGAAAGGGAGTGAACCAGGATGTTTTTGTTATTTGGTTTTCGATACCACTTTGTCATGTAATGGCTACTTGACAAGTTAATTTGAACATTTAAAAACGGGAGCCAGTCGTCCTTCCGTTTCTCCCGGATGAACTTGATGTACTCTGACTGCTCGTTCAATAATTTAAAGCATTTGTCCATCTCCTCCTGTGTAAAGAAGAGGACAAAACAATCGTCTATATATCTGCAGTAGAGTAGCGGCCGGAGACCGAGAACGGGGGCTTCCACTCTAGACATAAACACAATGGCAAGGCTTGGTGCTAGTCGCTGTCCTATTGCCAGCCACCTTATTTGCGCGTAGTATTTCCCAGACCATCTGTAAATCGAGCAGTTTAGGCACTCCTTTAAGAGAGCCATAAGCTGCTGGATGGACAAGCCATGCATTTTTATTTTTCCTTCATGTTCGACAAGAAGTTCGCAGATGGCTTACATTGTGGAGTCATTCGATACGTTGGTGTACAGCGCGGTAACGTCGAACGACTCCATCACGCACGCGTTATTGGGAGACGCGTCACGTAGACGTTCTAGGAACATTTGGGTGTTTGTGAGGTGGGCTGGAATGTGGCTAAGCAACTGGGTTAGTATTAGGCTTAACAACCAGGTTATTCTATCCGTTGGCCCGTCTACACAGCTGATGATGGGTCTAACCTTGAATGATGATGGATGGGTTGACGCAACATCATCAGAAGATGCCAACTTATGTGTTTTAATAAGTAGGTATAAGGCAGGACATGTTGGTTTATTGATCTTAAGGTGTGAAACAACCGATGATTTTAAAACTGCAGACTTTGCTACCCATCGCTCGTTTTGCTTTCGCTATTGATGTTTGTATTCCTTTTGAGAGGATGAGCTATAGAGGGTAGCATCACTAAGATGTTTCTCCGTTATCACAACATCCAATCCAACTGGCGAAGAATAATTGCAAACCCTCCCCTCTTATTACTAACAGACAATGTTATCGTTTCCGAGTTTACTAACTCTTTAACGTCACGCAAGCCACATTTTTGTGCGGCTGTAAGGTTAGAGATGAACCTTCTATCGCGATAGTGATTAAGGGTCTTGGGAACACCGTCCGAAAACATGTGGAGTTCTATGTCATTTCCGTGGTTAGGGTCCTGCTGTATTAAAAACGTTCTAGGAAAAAGAGACGGCGGTAATGCCGCCGCCTCTTGATTTTCAGCTCTTTTTGTTGCCTTTGTTTTGCCTGATAACGGAGTCGATCTTGAAGTTCATAAGGGTTGCATACTATCCTACGCAAGGTTGTTGTAAAAACGCGCACTCTCAGGTAATATCATGCCGCCAAATACGGTGACTCTAAACTTTTTTGGTGCATCATCAACCGTATTCTGACTCCTAGCCCCTTCGTACGTTCGTATCGACCGTTGATGAGGTTGCTGCAGTCGCCAACCATATGCGACTCTGAGCGGATGTTCTTCGAGAAGCCGTAGATCTTGTAATTATCGGCCAGATTTCCATCTTTCTGTTTGTGCTGTTGAAGCGTTTCACCTAGTAAGTTGCGCATTAGTGTACGCTTCCAGGCTCTGAAGAAGGCAACTCTGCCGAAACTTCAGCTACGACTGTGTTGTATGTGTGTTATTGTATGGAAGTAAACGTATGCTGTTTAACAACCTCGCGAATGCTGAGAGAGAAAACGGCGAATTCATAATTCGATGCCGAGGTTAATAGAAAATCGATCCTGGGTACTTTTACAAGAATCCTTAAACATCCTCTTTAAAAGAAACTATCTGAAACGTCTATCTTCGACCGATTGTGGACAAGCAGTCCATCTTTGATTAATTGGCTTTGATTAGATGGAAGATACAAAAAACGAACCACCGAAAATCATTCTTGTTGGCCTTCTAAAATATTCTGATGAACGTTCGGAATACGAATAAGGTCTCAACCAGTGAAGAGTTGAAAATGTGACTTGTACCATACTTTCAAATGTTGTGAGTCACTAATAAGTCATGACGGGGTAACGAATAGGTTAACGGATAGTAACTTCCACGACCGACTTTCTATTAACCTCGGCATTGATCAAGTAATTCTTTGTATTCTTGTTGAGCAAACGCGAGGTGTTATTATTATTCTTTATTCACAAATAAGCTGACGTTTCGGCAAACTTCGCCTTCTTCAGAGCCTGGAAAGGTCAAGTTGAGAGCAATCTACTCGGTCAAACGCCTCCATAACCAAGCACGGATCGTACTTACTATAACGGCTAAAGATTCTCGAAAAGCACCAGCTAAAGGCAAATCTCCATTTATGCTCCAGTTATTGATATTCATTCGGTCAGAGGAGAAGAATAGCACCATCATTCTGGTTTGATTCCTTTTATCCCTATTGTTTTTGTAAGGAATGCAAGCACAAGATGCTTACCGAACTCTGCTGTGGTATACGTTTGCTCTTAGCTGAACATCTCGATGGTAACGTTGAATCGTCTAGGATTGGATGATGACTCTGTTAGATGGATGACACTCTGCTGCAAAATGCAGTTCAGCATTGAGAAAACACTGTTTCCTTTCATGAAGCGGCGATAGCATTGGAGTATTTTTGGAACGTGGCCGTTTTCGATTGAACTGCAGTTGCTATACTTTTGCATATTCTGAAGTTTTCATGAGAGAGAGAAAGCGAAAAAGAAAGAAAGAAAGAAAGAGAAGAAGAGAAGTCATTTTCTATACAACTGAATTCTTTGCCATGTTGAGTTAATATTATTCTGGAATGGATTTTTATCCATATTTTCCCATTATAAATCTGTTTTAAGGTTAAATTTTTATGTTAAACATTAAAGAGACATCGAATCCAACACGATGTGAAGCAATGATGAATTGTGTTCATTTTTATCAAAGTTTACAGCCAGCCAGCTGTTTTTCTCAACCATCGCTGTTTTTTTTCCCTGCGAAATGACTCCATGCGGATGAATGGTATGATAGTGATTGAAATAAACGACGATCGGTGATTGATCATAGTTAGAATCGTGGTGCATTCGCGGCTGATCAATCACCCAAGGATGAATTTGCGTTCATTCGTAGGATCGGATAGACGATTGAGTGCATAATTAACTCGTACAGTGAGTGAGCCTGCCAGAGCCTATAGTTGTATGAAGTCGGCGTTTACAACCTCCCATACAAGTCTATTGCCAGTTTGCTAACTTCGTTTGGGTGGAAGGTCTTTGTTGGGTTCGAAGGACTGCGTAGTGCTAACGATCACATGATTCTAACACGGTGTCTCTATGCAATACACTGCACACGCTCTTATTGCAGTTATTCGAGCTATTCGAATGAATCTTGATGGTAATAAGAATTCGATTAAAAATTTCCGAACGAATCCTAAGCTGATGGTTACAACATCATTTTCATGGGAGTAGCGTGCATGTGAGATTTTTTACAGGAAACTGTTACAAGCCACTCGGCTTATTAAGTTCGTTACCGTTTTACTAGGCTTAATTCTCTTAGATTTTCTTTTTATTACTTTGCAAAGATATTCGTGAGCTGTACAAAAAATTTCACAACGAAGATTTCACCATTCACCAACGATATTAACGTTGACGTCAAAAGAGGAGTTAGGCAAGGCGATACAATCTCGCCAAAATTATTTACAGCCACCCACCAGAACGTCATGCGAACACTGGAATGGGATAATATGAAAGTGAAAATTGATAGTTTGCAGTTAAGTCACCTTCGCTTTGCTGATGATATCGTTCTTATAACACCAGACATTAGCCAACCGGAACGTATGCTTGCGGACTTTGATAAAGCGTGTGGAAAGATTGGTCTTCGACTAAATCTCAAGAAAACGATGTTCATGAAGAACGGATTGGTTTCGTTTGCCCCATTCACGTTCAATGGGGCTAATATCTCCGAATGCTCCAATTATGTCTATCTAGGTCGGAAAATCAATGTGATGAACTACTTAGCTCAAGAGCTGAGCATAAGGAAACGAGCGGCTTGGGGAGTTTTCAAGAGCATCGACGATGTAGTGAAGAGAACAAAGAACACCCGACTCCGTGCCCAGCTTTTCAACTCAACGGTTCTTCCTGCCCTAACGTATGCGTCAGAAACCTGGTCGCTACGTAAGCAGGATGAAAGATCACTCAGCGTTATTGAACGCGCAGTCGAAAGGACGATGCTAGGAGTATCCCGTTTCACACAAGTAAAGGATAGGATCCGAAGCTCCGACCTACGTCAACTATCGAAAATCAAAGATGCCGTTCTATACGCCAAGCAGTCGAAGATAAGGTGGGCCGGACACGTAATGCGTATGAATGATAACCGATGGACAAAAGCTGTTAGTGACTGGATTCCTCAGGATGTCAAACGAACTGCAAGAACACCACCGACCCGATGGCCAGAGTTCTTCACAAAAGGCCTAGAAGAAAGATATGATGCTCGACGAGTCCCTAAAGCAAGCAGAACCCACTGGGCTACTTTTGCACGCGACAGGGAAAAATGGAGGATTTACTGGCGCCCGCTCGAGTCACTTGACGATCAGCGGGACTACAGGTGATACAGGTGACAGGTGATACTTTGCAAGAAGAACAGTTTCCATTTTTTTCCCGCCGTTTCGTCTGTGCCTATACATAGGCTGCATAAGTATAAGTGTTCTGAAGTTCGCCATGTTACAGTTCCCAGGATTGGCTTTCTATTAATCTTGGTGTTGGATTAGGCTAGTCCTTAGACTTAGGCTTAGGCTTAGGTTTATGCGGTAAACCGTTGGGAGGTGTTTTGTTTGCACTGATGATCCTTGATGGTCCGAAGTGCAGGCTTCAAACCTATAGACGGTAGCGGTCGCAGTGGTTTTGTTTTTATTTTATATATATATAATATAGAGGATAAAGTTCCCGGCGTTGATTAATCCCTGAGGGATGCGCCATCCACTCGACTTCATTAAGTATCATTGGAAGTGACTGAATGCATATCTGGCCTCTAGAATGACTCGCGGTGTATAGATGTATAGAGCTAGTGCAGCTATCCTCCCAGACAAGTCTGGTACCAATTTGCCGACCCCGGATGGATAGAAGGCTTGATGGGCCATGGGCGTGGGTCCACGTGTGTGGTGGGGCCTCCAACCACTGCGAGCGCCTTCTATATATATATACATATATGTATATATTTGTATACGTATATATATATGTATATAATTGCATCGTTTTCTTTCTTAGCAATCGCGCCGTTGTTATACACCATACATTTACTTCCGTACAAAAACACATGCAATACAACAGTAGCTGGCGTTTGGGCAGTCGCATTTGCTGTCCTCCAGTCATCAACCGTATGCGCCTGTAATCAGCTGTTCTTTTCTTCCTCAGTGGAGGGTACGTAGAAAACGGCTCGGAGGAAGGAGAACAAAACAGCAACGTATTCGTCAAGTCCACCATAACATGTGGTGAGAAATTGTCCACTTTGGCCGCTTCACGTTTTTGTTGTTGACTATAAGAATGTGATGCTTTGTAATGAGAATATTGTAAATACACTAATACCGTAATCAGAACATCTTTAAGCTAACGCATTTTCAGCAAAAACGTGCAGTACTTTACTGTGACCTGGTGATTTTATTTATCCCTTCTTTATATGTTTCCATAACATGAAGCTATGATACAACCACAATAATGTTGAGATATTTGAAAAACACCGGACCGCTTGTATTGCAGATTTGGGCTGCCTAGATCAATCTAACTGACGGGTGGTTGCTGATGATACTGATCGATAGAACTAGCTGAGAGACAGGCGAAACGAAGGATCCGCATGGTGTGGTGGTGAACGCGTTAGCTCCCCGAAAGGGTAATATGCGTTCGTTCCTCACCTCAGACATCTGCTGTCCGGAATTTTGCAAATATCTCGGCATCATTTTAGGTTGTAGCACACATGATATCCTGCCGTAAAAAAATTCTAGCAGGCAGTGAGTAAAAAGTTGACAGTGCAGTCTGTTTTGTAAATCTATGCTTATCCTTAAGCGACGGCTAACAAATATTGCTAGATTAAACTATTTAACGAGCGTAATTGAAATCTTAATAAACACCACCCAGAATGGAACTAAGCCTAGAATTTTTCATTTTATTTATGATTTATTGGCATGGTCAAATATGACATATTGTGGACCCCAGCGTTTCTCTCACTCAATTCCCTTTCCCGCACCCATTATTTACGAAGGTCTGGGTTTCAACTGCTACTTGAAGGTTTCATCTTTTTAACGAATGACCTTAAATACTTGCAGAGTGCATTTTCTCTGGAATTCCGGAGTAGCTCCACTAGATCCTTCCCAAGTTCTTACCACAGGTAGCAAGATTCTTTATGAACTGAAGAGAGCTTTTACGTGACATGTTTGGTGCAGATTTCTGATTTCGGATAGATATACTCGCCTAGCCTCATTTGTGGTCAAACCCTTTGGGTCTGGGTATTACTGCATGGGCGCTATATTTTTATAGAGAAAGGCAAAGCGAAGACTTTATTGGTGCAGCGAGTAACACGCGGGCCTCCTGGAACCGTACTCGCAGGTTCGGATCTGGCTAGTGGTCCAGATTTTGCAAATATCTCAGCACCATAGTGGTTGTAATTCACATCATACGCTGCTATGGAAAATAATAATAGACAGTAAATGGATAACAATCTATTTTTTCTCCGCATCGCATCCTGCGCCTCGTAAATAGGGATTAGAGAGGAAAAGCGGCTCAATGCGGCTATATGGTCCTTGTGCGTAGTTCTTAAACCAAATGTACGTAATTACGACGACGTGTTCTTTTTGCTGTGCGTTGCGTTTATTGTTCTTTGGCGTGGCGTCGGGCATAAACAACATTGGAATGTAAGAAATAATCAGGGAGATAACGAACAACCACATCGCTAGGGCTACCAGCTGTGTGTCTTCTACTCGAATCAGTTCTGCTTTGAAGAAGAAGAAGAAGAAGACGCTGGACCGTTATCCGAATAAATCTTTTTAGCAGACTCATGTTTGCTTAATAATTATAGAAAGTAAAAAATAAAAATCGATCGGACTTTTACCCGCTAATTTTTCATCTTGGCAACAACTACAGTTTAATAAATAATGAGTCTAAGCAGAAGATTCAGATTGCTATCCTCCTACTGTATCCATTTGCATCGGCAAGTACTTGAATTTTGAAATACCTCCCCCTCTCTGCTTTTCTCTTTTTCTCTATCTTTCCCTCTTTGCCTTTCTGTTTTTTTTCTTTCTGTCTGTATAGTCAAATGAAAAAATTTACTGGAAGAGCTCTGCAAGCTGCTCACTTGGTCGTTAATTTCATGATTAAGTCATGGACACTTGACGAAATCCAATTTATAAATTCAATTGGTTTCCATCAAGAAAGGACTCAAAGATATCTTCGAGCTCAAAACAACTATTTTAGATTCCATAAGGATTTCGTAGAAGTACAACAGTAGTTCAGAGTGTCTGGTCTGTATATCTATCTCTCTTTCTAGAGTTTTGTTGGTAATCATCGGCAGGAGCCAAATTATGCTGACTCTCGAACCATCTGTTTTCGTTGATATATGGCACTTTGAGGACATTTTGGATGGCATCAGCGATGTTTTCCGGATGGAGACGGATGCCATGCATACGTAAATTCGCATTGACGTCATCGTATAATTGAAGACAGAAACCGTGGATATAGCCATCTTTTATCCTGAATAAATGAATGTTGCTCTTCTGAATGTGCTTCTTGTTTAGTTTGTCGCTCGTATAAAATTTTTGACGAGGATTTGCATTTTAAGAAAGAAAAACTCTTTTTTTCTTATTTGACATTACAATTTCCTTTCTTTTTTCTTTCTCTCATGTCGTCATAGGATGCCTTCTTCTCCTATAACAAACATTAGAAGCGCATAATGAAGGAAAAATCGATTAGTTTAAATTACAGTCCAATTTTACAGTTTATTTTTTTTAGTTTTGCCTTTAATTTTTTCAAATTTTAACCATTTTATTTACTGCCTATTCGTTTTAATGGCAGGCTACATTGCGAAACATAACTTCAATGATGCTGAGATATTGATAAAAGTCCGGACCGCGGGTGTCTGCGGTGGGGAACGAACGCACTATTGTCCTTTCCGGGAAACAACGCGTTCACCACCACACCATGCGGATCATTCGTTGCGCCTGTCTCTCAGCTAGTTCTATCGATCTTTTGCCATCAGCAATCACCCAACAACGGGACTGATCTGGGGTGCCCGAATCGACATTGAACCCAGTAACGCTGAGGCTATAATAATAATAATAATAATAATAATCACAATCTTAACCTTTTTTTACTGCTTATTGTAGGTCCGGACTTTTGCAAATATCTCAGCATTACAGAAGTTATATTTGGCAACATACCCTGCCATTAAGAAGAAAAGGCAATAAATAAAAATGTTAAGATTGTGATTATAACTATAGGATGTATAGTTGGTTGACTTCAACTGGTGATTGCTTATGTATTTCAGCATTATAGAAGTTATCATACAGTCTTTAAAAAGGGCGCATGTGGCGCAGTTGTCGGAGGCGTCCTGCAACACGCTGCGACGCACACGAATCGATCCCCGCGCCCATGGCTCACCAAGCCTTCCATCCCTCCGGGGTCGGCAGATTGGTACCAGACTTGTCTGGGAGAATAGCAGCACTGGCTCGATACATCGGTAGGCCAGCTCGACTCATTGTAAAGGCCAGATATGCATTCCCCCTCCAAATGATGCTTAATGGCGTTGAATGCATGGCGCATCCTTCAGGGGTTTATAAACACAGAGACCTTTATCTTTTTTATCCTTTTATAGTCTTTAATGAGTCTTTTATCCATGTTTTTTCCTCATTCATTACTATCTCTCACTTTAATGTATCTATACTTTATTTTATTTCATATTCCGTTTGTTTTTCTTCTTCTTTTCATCTTCTTCTGTTTCCATAGATCTCTTCCATTTTTTCCTTCTACCACTGACTCTCTTTTCCAATTTCACTCATACCTAATTTATCTCTATTAGAGATATCCTTCTTGTACCATCGATTTTTCAAGAATGTCTAATTGAATCATCGTCTGCTTGTCATTTACTAATCATTGACTTCGATATTTTTCATTCTCTTCTCTTTTTCTGTTCTTTTTTCGCTAACCCTCTGGTATGTTTTTGCTTGAATTCGGCTGCCGAGAACGGATCGGAGCTCCATTTTCCCACGTCATCTGCTGGCACGTGCTTGTTGCTATAGAACTCCAATAATTGTCGTCTTATGGCTTAGTTTTTGCGTACACCTAGAGATTTCATCCTTATTCAGTCATCTCTCCCAATCTATTGCTTCTTCTGTGATGATTTCCTCCAATCATTCATCCTAATGATCTAATTGAGAATTGGAAATGAAAACTCGACTACAGTGTTGTTCAGATTTAGATTGTTGAATTTCTTGTTCCTGCATGGGGGCGTTTTCTAAATCACCGAAACGTGAAATAGCTTTTTTGAAAACCCACTACTAGTAGAAATTATTATTTTATTTAAAATGAATAAAGAAGCATGCGTATAGCTGAGTGGTAAGCCGTCTCCTGCAATGCATACGTCGTCCTTAGTTCAATGCCGCACCTCGACTAAACAGTATCCTCCATCTTTTCAGTTTCATCAGACAGAGAGCAGGGCTGTCCTAATGAACAAAAGCATTGACTTCATACGACGGTGGACTGCTGCAAGTTATTATATAGGCTTAATATGCATTCATTCATCTCTACGATGTTATGGATGGAGTCGAATATATGGGCATACTTAGGAGGTTTAGATGAGAAAGCTGGACCCTACATTCCCTATCCTTTATCCCGGATTCGAATGACAGCGCCGTCAAATTCACCACGTTTGAGTGTCCCTAATGGTATTTTGTATTCAGTATGTTATAGAGAGGAGTCAATTATAAACAAGAAAATGAATATAGACGAACTAACTTCCAGTCATGGTCACTAGCAAGAAATTTTCTTAAGGAAAATTCTCGACACTTCACTTAAACTTTCGAGTTTAGGATTAAATACAAAAACTTCGCAAACATGCTCACAGTCAAACCTTCTAGAAGAAAATATTTCATCATATTTATGCATAATTATGTTCACTCTGTTATTAGCATTAGCCCAAATAGTTCTTGGGAAGCATGACGTCTGTGGAGTGTTTTTCTTTTGAAAATCTAACATAATATGGCATTACAATTAAATATAATAGATGCAATTTCATCACTAATGATCTCCTAATAGTCTTTTCCTGAGTTTTTCGACTACTTACAATCCAACTATCGATGTGCTAGTCGATAACTCAGTTGGATACTTTGATGGCCGGTCCTCACTGGTTGTGCGGGCCTCAGCATAATCTCCATTTTTTCGGAGATTTGCTGGCTCAGCTATTGTGGTTTCCTGACATCTCGAGGTCAGCCTGGCCAAAGTCCGCCCAAGGTCGTCACTACCACAGGCAATCGCAGCCCTTGCGGTTAAGGGGAAGATTTACCACCATGCCACTAGTTTGGTACCAGGACGGTAATTGATCGTAATGTTGGTTTGCTCTTAGTTGGGCTTCCTGATCTAAACGCTGGACTCCTTCTCAGCTTGGGAAACCCAGCCAGGGGGACGAATCCTCCCGCTGTACATAGCAGCCCGGCACCCAGGACCACCTCCCAGCCACGACAAGGCGGTAAACCGTTGGCAGGTTAGTCGACAAGCGTATTTCATACGGTTGTACTGGTCAAGATATCTATTGGAGATTTCCTAAGAACATCATTTTTAACCGGACGAATTTTTGAATTAATGGAGAGAAACGTGGGCTTATGAAATGACTGCTAAATTTGACTTGCTATATTCCGAAAGGTGTTACAAGTTTTACGTTGATGTCTTTAAAGAAATTTTCTAAGAAGCCTTTTTACTGCATCCGTATTTGCTAGTTATTTCGTAGCTGCTTCTAACTCCTCCGACTTCCGATTCTCCGTGCAGAAGCGGAATCTCACTTAGTTGCCGAAGTTGACTTTCCTCTTGGCTTCTCACGCTCATTTTTGTTTAAGCCACTGACTAATGAAGGTTGTAAGTGAACTGAATTTATACCTTGATATTATCGTATCCATACCGCATCACTCTGGTGGACGTTTATGATAGAAGCATTCCGAGCAATTACAGTGCTCTTTCTTTGCCATTTACATCTGTTTTTCAGAGCGCTGATAAGTTGAGAATGAATTGCCAAAAGAATTGCGAAGAAAGCCGAGTAGATTCTTTAATCTGATTCGGTTGCCCTAAGATTTGAGTTACTTCGTAAACGCACCGGTTGACTTTCAGTGTCCTGTTGTATTTCAAAACTGAGAAAATCTAGATCATAACTGGCATGCTACGTACCAAAAATATACTTGTTCCTGGGCAAGATCGGGTAGTATATGGATTAGGTACAAATTCGACTTGCCAGACTTCCGTGTACTTCCTTTACGTCTGCTTGAAATACCAATTAGAGCAGGAATTTCCAAATCCAAATACTTGCTGAATCTATACATTCTCATCGGTTGTCCGTTTAGAACAATTCTATAAGTGTTAACTAATATAAATTTGACATTTAGTGTGTAATATTTTTGTGATTTCCCCTGTTTGCTCAGTAATCATTTTTGCAAGGGGCGAATAGCACAGTGGTAATGATGTCCTTCATTACGAGCATGGTGCTAGTTCGATTCCGCACCCGACCAACCGAGCCTGCTCATCCCTCCGGGATCGGGAAAAAAAGGTACCGAACTTTTCTGGGAAGAAAATCACTCTCTGAAATCGAATTGGGAACGATCCAGCCCAGCTATCTCAGGAGTCCAGGGAGAATTGCTCGACTAACATTCTACGGCATTCAAGATGAAATGAAAATTCTCAAGCAGCAACCCAAGCCACACTTGAAAGTTGGAAGATCTTCATGGACAATGGATGCGAAGAAACTGATTGTGGGAAGTGCTGGAATCCGCAAAGTAGACGTAAAGACGGGCTATAAAATAAAATAAATAAGTAAAAAAAATCCCTTTTACACCAATACATTCCTTATTCACCATGTCTTGAAAACTGTTCCTATCTATTTGCATCTTTTTTATTTTTCATTGTCTTAAATACTTTTGTCATATTTTCGTAGAAATGAAGATCAGGCTAATGAAAAGCGATTAGTTACAATTGAAACTTATTTGCAGATCATCGACCATTGCCAGCGTCAGTCATCGCAGTCCTCATCACAAGAATCCAACACCATCCGTGCATTTGGGATCACGATCACGAATTCTTTGGACAGCGTGAACAAATCGACTCGGCTTGGCGTTCTATCGCCGAACAAACCGACGTTCAAGGTACGATATCAAGTGAGGCAAAAACCACTAGAAGATGGACGAACTGACCGACATTAACCCTTTCATGACTATGCTCAGTGATTTCAATGCGTACGCTGCTGTGCTTCTCGGACCGTATATCTCGATCTCAATGCATATTTCGATTGCGCTCCGCTGACGCACAGTTCAACAAGCACAGCAGCTGAAAATGGCTGTTGTCATGAAAGGGTAAAGCTATGGTATTTGCCATCTAAGGCAGAAATTTTTAAAAGATCAACTAACCGCCGTTTTAGGTACGGTGTCAGTGAAGCCAAAATCAATTTGCTGGAAAAATGCCTATCAAAGCCACGTCCATTCCCCACCTACCACTGAAATGCCTATGAGATGAAACAATCCTGAAAAAAGGCGTAACTTAACTCAGTTCAAAGAATAGCTATCTACTAACTGGATATCTAAGGTTATCCTAAGCCTCGTGTTAGTTTTTCAACGGCCAGCAAATTTTCTAGCTTATTACCATGGTAACTGCGTTTTATATAAAGATAATTCATGGTGCATCTGTGTCACATCATCTACCGCGGTCAGATTTTTTTCTTCCAGACGAATGAACCATTGAAAGAACTTATTCGTTGTTGTTTATTTCAAGGTTATCAAGTGTTATTGTAGGAGTTTTTGTTGGACCACCCAATCCTTCAGTTCTTCTGGAGCTGACAAATTGTTGTTAGACTTTTCTGGTAGAAGCTACCCGCCATCCATACTACCCAACGATTGCCCTCGGTGTAGACATGAGAACGCTTTATTGCAGTGCAGCATATGAGGATTCGAGTATGAAAGGACTCAACAGGTGTTCAACCACGAAGACCGGAATCCTGAAACAGTAGGAAAATCCATCCGCAAATCACTGGAGACTTCAGTGGATGCGGGAGGTTAGGAAGCCGATGGATTTAAATATAAATAAAGGATAAAGCTCTCGGCGTTGATCAATCCCTGAGTGATGCGCCGTGCATTCGACTTCATTAGGTATTATTGGAGGTGATTAAATGCATATCTGGCCTTTACAATGACTCGCGGTGGCCTGCCGATGTATCGAGCCAGTGCTGCTATCCTCCCAGACAAGTCTGGTACCAATTTGCCGAACTTGGAGGTATGGAAGGCTTGGTGGGCCATAGGCGCAGAAATCGATTCCACGTGCGTGTCGCAGTGGCGCCTCCAACCACTGCGCCACACGCGCCCAATATTAATAATAGTAATAATAATGATAATAATAATATTTAGATAGTAGAAGTTATTGCATATGAGTCTTCAATAACTGAATAGAACTGGACGGCAACCATTTCAAGATATTTTTTTAAACTTTATGAATTAGGTTGTTCGTACATTTTAATAGTTCTTCTTCCATACAGAGGCAATTGAAAGTGCATGAGATGCTTGAGGGTTGAAAACGAAGAACTCAGTGACCCCATTTACTCTTTAGTACCTTCCTTTTTATCTAGCAATTATACATACCATTTTGTTCGTTACTGGGCAAAGCTAAATCTATTAGTGCCAGGAAGTAATTAAACCAATTAGCCGCCGAATAACTCAAGCTGGTACCCTTTCGGCCCAGAGTTTCTTAATGACCCTACTTGAGGGAGGTCTGCAATAGGCACGAATAACACCACGAATTTCCGATGAAGCTCTCTATTTTCAACATGTCTGATGAGAAAGCACCCATGAGCAACTTGCCATCTGTTTGCCAATAGAGACTAAAGACATCTGCGGACACTCCGACTGATTTTTCCAGTGTACAAGACAGTCTTGAATGGGAACGGGAGGACGTCGAACTGACTCTCGTATAATTCCCAAACGCTTGATTATATTAAACTTTCTGTCTAATCTGCATACAGACCTCAACCTCGTTCTAAAAAGCATGTACTCACGCCTAAATACGATTTTATGTGTACGGAAAGCTTCAGTTAATCCGGAACAGAAAAAACAGATAGCTCATCCATCCGCTCAATGTGCCTATCTCTCAGCGGAATAACTACATGATCGGTTTCTCTTGGTCTGCGCCTAATGTGCTCTCATCCACTTGGACACGTTTCTTCACCAAGAACCGACTCAAAGTCCATCACGTTTCATGAAATATAATTAGTGTGGAACTAAATGTTCGTCGCCTTGTTGACTCCAATGGCTCCACAAGTTGTATTTAAGTCGTGGTACACACGCTCCATTAGGTGACGTCGAAAACAAGCAAGCAAGCGTACTTCGCATAAACCCGCACCTATTACCGTAATGTCTGTAATTTTGAGTCTGATTTTAGCGCAGTAGTTATTTTAGCCATTGATAGCGTATTGTTACTATAACTGACGCTCTGGTAATTTGTAGGCAGTAAAAGAACGTCCCGCAGGGTCTCCTAGGCTGAGAAGGGGCCTGGCCTTTCCATCAGGAAGCCTGGCTGAGAGAAAAACAACACCAGGATCCACCACCCTTCTGGTATCAAAGTCGCATGGTGGCAATCTCCCTCTGATCCACAATGGCTGCGACTGCCTGTCGTGGTGACGACCTGGGGCAGACTTTGGCCAGGGTGTCCTCGGGATTTCAGGGAACCACGATGGCTTAATTAGCAAATCTCCGAAAAATGGTGATTGTGCTGGGGCCCCGTACATCTAGTGAGGGCGGGCCTTTCGAGTATCAAATAAGTGAATAAAATAACGTCACTAATTTTTTGCTCAGCTTTGGATCGTTTTTTTTCCTATCATTTTGTAATCTCTGCATAGGAGTGCGGTATTGAGCAACGCTCCAGAGTGCTACTCCTAATGGTCTATTGTCTCCTCTCCGTATTGATGAAATGAATGCAAACGGCTGAGCCCTTATTCCAGTAATCCTGTTGTTGCCGTGTTAGGAGCGTTTCTTGCTCCTTACCATAGGTAATCGTCCGACGTTGTGGACCAGAGAGTGTCTACTTCCTTGCAACTAGAATTCTTCCTGAACTCCAACGATTCTGACGACACCCTACCAGCCAGTGAACGACAATTTAACAAGCCGTTCATTACCAAGGATATGTCCTTCTAATTTGTTTATAATGCCAACTTTTCTCACTATGTCAAATGAATTCACTAATTCCCTCTGATATTTTTGTTGACGCATTCACTCTGCTCTATGCCTCTTTGTCGAACGGTAAACATCATTCTTATTCCCATTCACCAGACATTCGCCACTAATGACTAGTGATCTTCAGTAGCTTGTTGGAATGACTCAGAAGACCTCAAATGTATGCGTATGAATACCTGAACATGTCATATGACAATTGGCGTTGATTGACTATCGTTACATCACCAAACTCTTCCCCAACTTCTCACGGCTGCCTCATGAATTTGTGATGGACGTGCAGTGACGAAACCCTATTCTAAGCATATCTCGAGTTTTTTTTTCGCCAGCCGCACTCCAAGACTTCACGACTCTAAACATCAGTTTTTTCGACCGCATTTCTTATGGTATCTTGTAAGCTGGATACCCTTGTCACAATGTCAGTCTAGTCACGAATCTGATGTTGTCTCTATAGAGGTTCCCTATCTATCTAGTTATTACCATTTTGTTCAGTCCCAGTATCCATTTGGTTTGATAAAACTCTTATCCATGAAAATTCCTAATTTTTCACTTAAATTGTAAACTGTACCATTCGAATAAATAGCGCCCAGTTTTTGTTAGCGCGGTTGTTATCATTGCTAGTCAGACCTGTCTACAATATTGGCTTACCAATGAGTGTATATACAAAAAAATTTGGATTGAAGTTTATGCGTCGCGATTCAATATGGGGTTCTCAAACCATTTATTAACTGCAGTGATGCGGAGAAATTCACAAAACTTGTACCCCAGGCCAAATAGAAACCCCTTGCCGATTTACGCTCCCAGGACTTATCATAATCCTTCTGTAGGCTTCTTTTTACTGCGGCTAATCTTCCGTCCTTTTCTTTAAACGGAAAGTTTTTATACCTTCTTTTCATCGTCACTCTGCGTAATCTCATCCAGTCTGATTCGTCTATTCTCCTTCTTTTTGGTGTAGACGTCACCAATCTTTAATTATTGTAAAGCAAATCTATTGAATATTGTGGTAGGCGGAAAAATATCACAGCACATTTTAGCACATTCCCTATCCGAGTTCTCACGCATAATTTTCCTTAGTTATTTCAGAGGATCACATACGAAGTTTGTGGAATACGGTGTGGAACTCGTGTTCCCGATCTGGCGAAAATCCGATCTTCAATCAACTGAACAAAATGTCGTCATCGTCGACGCCGAGCACACCGAGAAATTCGCCGGAAAGAAAGCAGTAAGATGACTTTTCCACTTATAATTTCCATAGGACTTTTCTGGGAAAAGTTCAGTCTTCGCAATCCATGTAGAAATGCTCTCTCTCTCCCTCTCTCTCTCTCTCTCTCTCTCTCTCTCTCTCTGTCGGCTATCTCAAGACTACAGGAAGAATCGACTCGAGCATTCAGCGATATTCATGAAGTAGAGAAAACCTCAAGCAGGAGTCGGATCCACATAGAAGTCTGAATACCTTTATCGATGATAGATGCGAGAAAACGAATTGGATGTGAGAAGTACTGGAATCCATCCTGTACATCTACGGGTCGCGTAAAAGAAGTTTTCGTAGACCACAAATCCGATGAGATGTAATCCACTGAGGGAGAATACTATTAGAATTTCTGGATCATCAGCATTAAAATAAAACAGATAAGGCACGTGGCATTGGTCAAACCCCAAGTCATCCGCTTTGCACTCAGCGCCAGTTACATCGTAAAGGTGATTAGATTCATATACAGTGGCAACTGGGCGCCTATCGACGCACCAAATCAGTGTTTTATTATCCTCCCAGACCAGCTAATTCCAGGACCGACTTCTTTCATTTCTTTTCTGGGTAGTTATTGAACGCTCCCATATGTGGGGTCATATAGTACGAAAATAATGGCAGCTCACAACTTTAAGCCAATATGTTTAAGTTCATATTGAGCATTATTTAAAAAAAACCTTAACACACAAAAAGAGTTTTTCTGGCAAGAAGCATTTTATCTGGTAGGGCAAGCCAATGTACCGTTAGTTTTCGTGGCTGCCGCATCAGCATGGGAAATCTTAGGCTTTAAAACTTTGTTCTCGATTTTTTGACATTCTTCCCTCCAAGCAATTCTAGGAATGAACGACCGTCTCGTAATAATTGTACAGGCCCGTAAGGCTCTAGAACAAAGCCTCTGTTAAAATTTTGTATGGCTCGCAACGCCTATACTATTCAGGAAGAAATTACGGCTTGTTGCCGAAAAACTTGCTTCACCGTGAGTTTACTAAATGGTTTTTTCTATAAATTTCTACAGTGTTGAGTACAAATTCACGCGAAGAACTCTCAAAGGAGGATAAACTTGTTCCGGAATGTTTTGACAAAAAGTAAAGGAATCCGCCAAATCTTCAAATCTTTCAGGAGTCCATTACGAAAACGTGAGGTATGTAAGAAGGTTTCATGGTCCCGGTACGATTCGGTGAACATCTCCGGTCACTTACTTATGCTTCCACGACGATTTGCGAATCTCGAAATTATCGAAGCTGGTACAAGTAGTACTGTTTGGTAAGCAGTTTATAGCCTTAGTTGGTTTATAGGTTCGTGCAAAGTCGTCCATTATTTCAACAAAACAGCTACTGCCTTGCTCTATAGTCTGAACTATTATACTATTAAAACTATGAACTACTGAAAAAACATGGCTGAAAGAAAAAGCAAAACGAAGGACTCGCATGGTGTGGTGGTGAACGCGTTACTCCCCGGAAAGGACAATAGCGCGTTCGTTCCCCACCGCAAACTCCAGCGGTCCGAAGTTTTGCAGATATCTCACCATCATTATGAACTATTATAGTTGAATAAACGCTTGTTTTTTTTTATCGGATATTCCAATATTCGAATGCTCAACAAGATGAAGAGTTCTCCAACAACTTTAAATTGCGAAAGTTTTCAAGTCGTCTTATTCCAAGATTTGAACATGGTACTTTAGAAATGTGTCGTATAACAGGGACTTCAGAGTTGCTAGGAGAAAAAAAGGGTTAGAAAATGTTGTAGAAATGACATGAAAAGAAAGAAAAACAAAGAGTTGGAGTAAGAAGTACACATTGTGTTGAGAAGAATTGTTTTACTCGTGCCGGAAGCGACCTTGGTCTCGTCGTCTAATTTTCATTGATTTCAGTTCTGGTGCTGATTTGCTGACCGAAGAGAATGTGATCATTCGTAGGACGTTGCTCAAAGATCAAGAGCAAACTGCTCGAATCTATCATAATTTGAAATGGGGACGTCTCCTTCCACATCCGAATGTACGTACACTTTACCTTACGATGTAAAGTTTGATGCATTCGATTGGGTTTCCTGGAGCGAAGCGATAAGACTGCGTCATATTATTCAGTACTTAAGAAGCTTGTCATAATAGAGCCTGAAACTGAAGTTGATGGTTCTTTCGAGTAGGAAGGAGATTGTTAATAACATGATTTATTCAATAGTGGCCGACGTTTCGGCGCTTTCGCCTTCTTCAGAGCCTGGAAATGTCCTTGACTTCCAATCTACCCACTCAAACAATTTCGTAACTCACGTGAAAAAAACCCGATAAGTAGATCCTATCTGCATAGTAAGTAGCTCCTTTTAAACGTGTTTGTAAGTTTTTTTTTTACTTATTTGGTGGAGCATTAAGTCTTACATGGATCGGGAATGTACCTGGCTCAGCTTAAAAAAGTCAGCCAGAAGTGTACCTGCAACGCCATGCATGATTCCACTGATTCCAGCACTCCTTCCTGCTGCTCATTCCTGGATTCTTGGAATTTATTCCAAAATTCCATGATGGTTTTGCGTGCTGAAGTCTAAGATTCATCTGCAAGGATGGTGACTTCCACTTCAAAATTTCTTCCCTTATGCATCTGTGTCCTACGAGCGCTTGATGGAGTGTTCTGTTTCCCCTTAAGATTGTCATTTATACGGACGTACAGTGGTCTAACCGTTTCGCCGATATATTCCTTCTCACGCTCTTTACAAGCAATGTGGAGCACTGTACCAGAACCCATGTAATCACATGTGTGCCATTAGGGCCAAATCAAGCGGTTTTGCAATGAATGTAAGCGGTCATATGCAAGCGGTTACGAACTATCTAGCATAGAGTGTTCGGCGATATTTTAATCACTGCTACCCAGTTTCCATTACCGGCCCTTTTTGAGCGTAACTTCTATAGTTGTGCTTACTTCACCGGAAATGAAGGGCCCTGGTACTGTCGAACCTGAAAGTGGTCGGGAAAATAGCAAATGGGGGTGGGGGATTATTTTTACCTAGTTTGCTGTAATTTTAGTGGTTGTTTTTAGTCTTGAGCTAGAATGCATCATAGATCGTCTTATGTTAGCATCAATGTTCACACCACATCCGGCTTAGCATCACTTCGTTTTCTGTGCACTTCCTCTACCACTACTTTAATTTACTTATATTTATGGATTAAGCTGAAGTCCAATATTAGCTTCTATTTATACATTTCAGATCCTGTCAACCTTAGGCGCCTATGAAGCCGGTGATAGTCTGTATACGGTAACGGATATGATGGACGGACGTCTATCCGATATTGTAGACGAAAATTTGAATCATTTCGTTATCGCGAAGATCGTCTATCAACTGTTATCAGCTCTTGAACCTTTACATTCCAACGGATTGCATCACGGGGTAAAGCAAAATTAGAAAAAAAAACAAAAATAAAGACAAAGTAACAATTGGTTTTCCGTCGGATAGAGTGGTTAAAAGTTTAGACTACTACCTAATAGATTCAAAAGTTAGTGGAACATCTGGTAAGTAAATGTATTCGTTATGAACATTAACTGACACTTTCTGATGTTTCGAATTCTTAGAGGTCAGAAATTCTTTTTAACACATTTATGTCTCCTTGTCATTTTTATTTCGACATGGACAATGAAGAAAAACTTTAAGATGAAATCCATGTGGTTATCTATAGGGTTACTTGGATGCTCGGACGGCCCGTCCTCACTCGTTGTGTGGTCCCAAGCATATCCTTCACTCTTTGGAGTTTTGCTGGTTTAGCCACTGTGTTTACCTGGAGTACCGGAGTCAGTGCGGACAGTCTGCTCCAGGTCGTCGTCCCCAGGTGTGCCCATCGCCACAGACAGTCGCCGCTCTTCTGAATCAGAGGGAGATTTGCCATCATGCTACTAGTTTCACACTAGAACAGTGGTGGATCCTGGTATTGGTTTAATTTTAGCTGGGCTTCCTGGTGGAAACACCGGGCTCAGCCTGGTAAAGCTTGCCAGGGGGATGAGTCACCTTGCTGTACACCGCAACCCGGCACTGAGGAACACCTCCCAGCCACAATGAGGCAGTAAACTGTTGGGGAGTTCTACAGAGTTAACATTTGTATTTAAGTCACTTGACTAGTAAAACATATTATAATATTCCTATCATAGCCTTCATATATTTTTTTCCTTATTGCCTTATTCTTACAGAACATTACACTAAACTCTGTCTTCATCAACACTGACGCCGTTCTGAAGTTGTCATCTTACGGTGATATCATGCAAAATGCTAACAAGGAGAAATTTGCAGGTATCAATCATAACAAAAAGAGCCTTCGGCCACAAAAAGTCCAGTTTTTATGATGAATTATTGGAATGAAAGAAATGCACTTCAAGTCCACTTTTTTCAGAAGATATCATGTCAGTCGGAACAATCCTTGCTCGTTTGCTACTTGAGGAAGAGTCATTTATGAAGCTATCGAAAATAAAATCTCATAACGATCTCGAATGGCGCGCCATTCTTCAGGGTAATGCCGAATCTGGACTAGTCGGTAGGATATTTCCCCTATGTTAATTCGTTATGCATGTAGCACAGTAATGAAATATCCCTTTGCCACACATGGCCCTTGGTACAATCTCGGACGAGCAGCAAACTAAGACCTACTCCGGGTTTGGGAAAATGGTATCAAAGTTGTATGGAGCAGCTGACGAATCGGTGGGAACCAGCAAATTATTGTATAAGTGAAATGCTATCCTTAAGGGGAGGGATTCACACTGAACGATCTAGCTAATTGTTCTGGCTAATAGTCTAAGTATATGAGACTTAGTGTTTTAGATTTTCACGCTAGGAATATTCTCTACATGCTGCTAGGAGCACGATGTTCATTGGAGGATCTGCTTAGGCATCCGTATCTGCTTACGTTTCGGAAGAACGATAACAATGTGCCGTTGATCGACACTGAACATAAAGATCTGTCATCTCTCAGTCTCACCGATGTACAAGGTCTGTAGAAACCTGTTGTAGAACTACTGAAAAATAATGGTCACTCAACTTTTCACATATATCATTGGAACAATTTGATATAAATCAATAAGTAGCTTAATAGGTCTTCCTCTCATTCTCTAAGAAAATGAATTGAACTTTCTACGCTTTTTCATTTCAGCTGTTCTCTTTCAGTATGACGTGTAGCTACCACTTAGAAAACATACGTATCGATCAATTTCTTTGACAAATTGTACTATGTACCCGTATTCTTTTTTCATAATACAATTAATGAATCCAGCGACCTCATAATGCAAATTCCGTTCAGGATTACTTCGTAACGAGCTCAATCGATACGAGTCATCGATCTCTATGCAAGATGTGCAGTGATTACCTAGGATTCAAAATAGCTAACAAACGGGTACACGATGAAATCTACTACCATTTTCTATTGAATATGTGAAGTTGCAATTGTTATTGTGATTGTTTAATAAATGCGGTGTGTCATACGGTAGCATTAGAGCATTAGAGTATTCACTATTTCTCGGCGGAAATTTCTCAAACAGAACGTGGATTCATCCCCTGGTAAGGTCTCCCAAGCTGAGCAGTCTGGCGTTTTAATGAGGAAGCCTAGCTAAGAGTAAACCAGTACCAGGATTTACCACCGTCCTGCTATCAAGGTCGCATGGTGGCAATCTCCCTCTGATCCTCAAGGACTCGGACCGCCTGTCGTGGTGACGGCCTGGGTCAGACTTTGGCCAGGCTGTCCTCGGGATTTCATGGAACCACAATGGCTGAATTAGCAAATCTCTGAAAAGTGGAGATTGTGTTGGAGCTTGTGAGCACGGGCCGTTCAAATACCAAATATCAAGTAATTTCTCGAAATAAAACAGTGCAGTTCGTTTAAGTAAACATCAGATGAAGCTTATCCCAAAACGCTTGAACTTTCGAGTTCAGGACTGATTCAATAAAGCACAGCGTCTTTTCTGGAACACTCAACTTGTTGTAGACCTCTATAAAAAGCTTTGAGAGACTGAATTGTCCATCACTGAAAATTTTACAAGGCTCATTAATTTTTTAACAGCATGCAAGAGTTATGAGAAGCCCTTAAGTTCATAACAGCAGATGTGTGGTACACACTAGTCTGTTTGCCCTTGCACATCCACAACCATAGGAATTGGTCACAATGCATTTCCTTCTCAAGTCCATTGTCTTACTGTCTGAAACAAAATTAAATCACCGGTGATAATACTTCGAAACCGACTTTCCTTGAACCTCGGTGTGCTTAATCAATACGTATTTTTCTTGATGAGCTTACACGAGGTTGATAATAATCTTTATTATCGGCTAACGTTTCGACGTCTTCGTCTTCATCAGAGCCGAAAAAAAAAACATATCGATTAAGCACACCGAGGTTCAAGAAAAGTCGGTTTCGAAGCATTGATACGCTTTGTGCTAGCTAATGATAACACCGACTTCTGCACGATGTGCGCGATGATATATGTCCGGAAGAAAAACAAGCAGTTATCAACGGACATTATCATTATATTCACCATCAGCATCGTGTATAAAAGGGCACCACTGAATGAGTGTGCCTCATTCGAGGAGACGGACCGCTGAAGAAGACCTGACTCGACACGAAGGCGAAACCGCCACATCGAGACGAAAGACAAGCGTGGACCATCGACTCGGATCATCGGCTCTGATGAAGACGAAGACGTCGAAACGTTAGCCGATAATAAAGATTATTATCAACCTCGTGTAAGCTCATCAAGAAAAAATACATATTGATTAAGCACACCGAGGTTAAAGAAAAGTCGGTTTCGAAGCATTAAATTCTATGCTTTCCACTGGACATGGAAACAGTTACTGTACCATGTTTGTTCGTCTGATCGAGCCCCATGACGATTTCTTGCTTACCTCACAAACAGCATAGGGTCAGACTGACCTATGAGGAGTGTATGTCTCAGCTGTGGATTGATGGTTCGCATCCTATGTTTTGAATTCAGTACCTACGGCTTGTAGAAAAATGTAAACGAAGCATTCTTATTCTCTAATTTCCGAAAATTAGGCATCGTCGCGAATATGATAATATGCTTTGACATCAGCATACTGCACAAGAAGCCATATGACAAGGTATTTGCAAGCAAATTATCGGGTTCGGATTCCGTTATAATACTAAGCCTTCCTAGGAAGGTTCTTCACAAACACAGTCAGCTTTTGTATTAATAGATAGATGAGAAATAATGGTATCAGCGATAAGAATACTCACAGGAGAAATTACACCGATCTTTGGTTTTTTCTGTACTCAAAAACAAACCAAGTAAGGATAAATCGAAAGTCTGGTCCAGAATAAAATCTGACTGTAGAGGGATTATCTGGGATCTCACGATCTGAAGCACTTTTTCATCAAAGAGACATCAAAGTGCAAAATAGATGCATTGAAAATACAGCTGTAATCCATATCTCATATTTCCTCTATGCAAGTGGACCATGTGGGTGATGGTGTGGCTGAGTGTTTACAGACTCTACCACATAAGCTCGTTCGACCAGAAAGCCTCAGATCATCTCACTGCGAACTGTATGAGATAGTAACGAACTATCCATAAGCATAGATGACTGAAAGAAATGACATCGTGGAGAAAACATATGGAAAGCATGACCTTGAGCGAGCACAGCTTGCCGGATAATCTAACCCGAACCAGAAACGAACGAGAAGCAGTGTTCTGGTACATAGCCCGTTCACTCCCTGATAAGCAAAAATACGGGCTATACAAGCTATGACAATAGAGATGACCATTTTCGTCTCAACCTCAATTACGTGTCCTACAACAGCTAAAATTAGAGCAGCTTCCAACAAAACTGAGCTACCCGTGGATATTTCTTGCCTAGAATGTGAACATAAAGATCTTCGCTCCACCAATGCTAACAAGATCCTTCAAAACTGCGATGTACGGAAGGACACAAACGAAATACTATTGTACAATTGAGAGCACTCTAGAATGAGAAGTTGCAAGGTGATAATCTGTGTTCACAATCTACCCAGACTGTCATCTGAATTCATTCGCTAATGAACTGAGGCCGCGAGCAAATAGGATCAAGCACGATGTCGTCGGACTGGAAAAGACAAGGAGACTTCGTTGATTAGAAGTGTGTGGTAAAACAGGAAAATGTGCAACTTTTTATTTACTTGCTATTATTTATTCACGAGAGGATATGATGTGCAATCTAACCATAAGAATGCTCACACGTTTGCAAAACTTGGACTCCAGACCAGATTCGAACCCGTGATTACCCTTTCCGGAGGCTCAAATGTTACCCAGTGCACCATTGAACGACTTGCTTTACCTCTCTCCCATCCAATTTACATTAACAGTGCGATTAGCACTTAGCCGTCAACCAAAACTATCTGAAGAACACAATTCGGCATTAAACTTTTTATTTACTGCCTATTTACTTATTACTGCTTCATAGCAGGGTATGATGTTAAATAAAGCCACAATGATTCTGAACTATTTGCAAAAATCGGGCCTGTGGTCCAAGTTTTGCAAATATCACACGAAAATGTCCCTCGAAACATGCGACATAGAGAGGTTGACAGTGTTTGCGTACTACCAACATCAGTTCTACTATGTATATCGACTCCAATCTGAATTCATTCGCTAATGAACTGAGGCCGCGAGCAAATAGGATCAAGCACGATGTCGTCGGACTGGAAAAGACAAGGAGACTTCGTTGATTAGAAGTGTGTGGTAAAACAGGAAAATGTGCAACTTTTTATTTACTTGCTATTATTTATTCACGAGAGGATATGATGTGCAATCTAACCATAAGAATGCTCACACGTTTGCAAAACTTGGACTCCAGACCAGATTCGAACCCGTGATTACCCTTTCGAACCCGTGATTACCCTTTCGACAGTGTCTGCGTACTACCAACATCAGTTCTACTATGTATATCGACTCCTTTGAACAATTAACAACCCCAACACGATATTTGGCGCAGTGGTAGCAGGCGCCACTGCGGCGCGCACGTGAAAATGCGCCCATGGCCCACCAAGCCTTCCACCCCTCCGGGGTCGGTAAATTGGTACCAGACTTGTCTGGGAGGATACGAACACAGGCTCGATACATCGGAAGCCACCGCGAGTTATTGTATGGGCCAGATATGCGCCCAGTCACCTCCAACGGTACTGATGAAGTCGAATGCATGGCGCATCCCTCAGGGATTGATCAACGCCGAGAGCTTTATCCTTTATCCTTTAACACGATATTTACGGTTGAGTGGATGTGGAGCAAAACCAGCGTTGACAATCTTCATCCTCTGCGAACCAACATCAAGCTATTACAAAGATAAACGGATGTCGAAGCATTGCACATAAACTTGGAGCAATTCTATGGAGAAGTCTATTTCGTGGAAGATGGTCATTATCGATGATAGTATCGTCTGGATTGAAATCAGACGAATGTCTGAAGAACTTCACCTTGAAATCAACAGATTGGCATGGAT
>MQTX01000227.1:246843-282474 GCA_009735665.1 Angiostrongylus cantonensis | reverse complement strand
GACAAGACTATCTATGGTAATCTACAAGAGGCTCTACATTCAATGGAGTACTGGAGTTTCCTAGTGGGCAGCAGCATGAAGAGACTACATAGTAGTAGACCGAAGACATTCCTTAACCAATGTCCCTGTTATTCCAGAGTTCTACACAGGGTAAGACTACTGCCTCCGTACAAGACCATACACAAAACGAGGAAAGAGGGATTTGAAAAGGATTTAGTGTATTGGATCATATCAAGATGAAAACGAGGCCTACCGAAGTGTCGCAAGAAGTTCAAAGAACCCGCGTTGTTTCACTTTCAAACCTAATTTTCAACACTGTTTCGCAATATACCCTGCCATTAAAAAGAGTAGGCAATAAACAAAAAACGGTTAAGATTGTGATTATAACTGGGGCCTCAGCTTAACTGGGTTCATTGCCGATTTGTGCTCCCCAGATCAATCCCGCAGTTGGGTGATTGCTGATGGCAAAAAGATCGATAGAACTAGCTGAGAGACAGGCGAAACGAAGGACCCGCATGGTATGGTGGTGAGCGCGTTAATCCCCGGAAAAGACAATAGCGCGTTCGTTCCCCACCATAGACACCTGCGCTCCAGAGTTTTGCAAATATCTCAGCTTCATTAAAGTTATATTTCAATACTGGATTCATCGAATCCTGGTACAAATAATCTAGGTCTTTTGTCTACGTCATGATACGGTCGAGTCGGATCCTAGGTAAACTCCATAAAATCGAGAGAGCCGCGGCAATGTCTCACAACTATACGTGATCTTGGCTCACACTCCAGAGTAATTTATTCACTTGAGTCAAGCCTACTCGCAGTCCCGTGTGGGTTTTACGCAGTTGGTTTCACTTAAAAATGGATTACATATATTATTAGTGGTAAACCAACCTGTGTTGACTGACCTCTTAGCAATAATCCACGCATATAACTCTATTCATAAAATCGTAAATGTAACTGAAATGCACACATGGCTACACAATTTTGCATATTGCGTGGCCTAACGTGGTAACAAGTCAGAGTTTTCATTCTCTCAAACAAGTTTGGTACTAATTTTCCACCACTATGGATAGGCGTCATGGTCGGTCGGTCGTCATCGCCCTGCAGTACACATGGGATCAATCCTCGTGCCTCAGGTTCAGCAAGCCCTCCATCTCTCCGGGGTCGGCAAATGGGTACCAGACCTGTCTGGGAGAATAGCAGCACTGGCTCTATACATCGGTAGGCCACCAGGAGCCAACGATGCTTAATGAAATCGAATGCACGGTGCACCCCGTAGGGATTGATCAACTCGAGAGCTCCAGAGTTTTATTATGGATGTATGAGAGTTACGTAACAGCGACACCCAGAGTCTAACTAAATACTACGTGTGTATTGCTGGACACCTCTAATCATTACGCTCAACGCCTTCGCTGGATAGTAATTAAAACCGAGAGAAAAACGTTGTGGAAGTTCTTAAAAAGCTGTTTTTCACGTTATTTGAACCGATGGTGGCGCAGTGTAGGGGGTTACTGATGCCATCGATCAGGAAGCAAAGGTGCTAGTACGAATCCTCCTCAACACTCCACCAATCCACTCGGGAACGTCTTCAGCTAACTATCTCCAAGATTGCAAAGAGAATCAACTCGACCAGCATTCTACAACATTCATAAAGAAGATGACGTCTTGAAGCGGCAACCTAGTCCACATGCAAATAGTTGGTTGGCTTTCGTGGACGATGAATTCGAGGGAAAACGAATCCAATGCAAGAAATGCAGGCATCCGTACAGCAGGTATGATGATGGATCAAGTAAAATTGTAAAGTAACAAACATAAAGGTGAATGTGCTTAAAAAACACCATGAACCCATTTGACCTTTTTTAAAGGTGATAAAGAATATCCATATTAAATTTGACTTGATCCCAGGACACCTTCAACACACTGGTCATTGGTAACATTATGTGGATACCTAATTGGATACTTGGGTGACCCATCTTCACTGGCTGTGCGGGCACCAGCATAATTTCTATTTCTGATCGGAGATCTGCTGGTTAAGCCATTGTGGTTTCTTGGAATCACGAGGTCAGTCTAGCTAAGGCTGCCCCAGACCTTCACCACCACGGGTAATCGTAGCCCTCGTGGATCAGAGGGAGATTTGCCACCATGCGGCTAGTTTGATAGCAAGACGGTGGTAGATCTTTAGTATTGGTTTACGCTTAGATGGGCTTCCTGATGGGAACGCAGAAATCCTTCACAGCTTTGAAGGCCCTGCTGGGAGGGTGAATCCCCTGTTGTACATCGCAGACCGACACCCAGGAACACTTCTGACCCACGAAGAGGCGGTAAACGGTTGGGAAGGTTAGTGACATAACTAATGTTATTTGTTTACTATTATTACTACATCAATCATCAAGGGTTCGGAATAAAGAAAAGAGTCAACTACAAGTTGTACTCTCATGCAAAACAGTTGTCGAAGCAATGACCGAAGATGAAGAGCAAAACACAAAATACCAGTCAACTGCTTGTGTCGCCATACTGCTAATAAGTACACAAACACTGTTATAGTTGCTGTTTGTACGTTGCACGTTTCAAGATGTAATAGAACGTTATAATAAGCTTCATAACTTTACGAAACAAGGAAAGTACTGAAAGGAAAAGTTGTACTGAATAATGAATAGCCTCTGGTACTGAATAAGAATGACCATTTCGTAAGCGCGAAAGTACTCTCAGTGATAGGACCAACCGCTTACTAGCACGATCCCTAATAAACAACATTCCAACAACTAACCAACGTTGGGATACCCGTTGCCTTCCTGGACAATTAAAGGTGGACTTTTCTAACCCTAAAGGTGGTCCCAAAGGGAAATACCGTGTTGCAGTCACCGCAGTCATTTCGAGTTCTCATCGGATTTCCTAAAAGTTTCCCATTATCAGCGCTAAAGGTTGTGGTTAAACGTTGTTTTGCTAGAAGATTTCTTTACATTATACACAGATGAAAGTCCTACCACGTCTCTATTCAAGGACCCTGTCTTCCACTTTAACTTACTAGTAACAAGGCGAGTTAAGTAGCCTGTGGGTAATCTAGATTTTCGTTATGTATTTGTAAAAATGATGTGGAGACTCTGTTCCAGAATTCATTGACAAACCAACGCAAGGTTGTTGCCCAGGTGTTTTTTTCGCCGAGGTTTGTTCGCTAAGAACCTCGTGTTAGCTTAAGGTAAACTTAAAGTAAAGGTACCTTGATCATCCATGCCGAGGTTAAGTGAAAATCGGTCCATAATGATTCCACATATTTCAAAACCGACTTTCCTTTAACCTCGATATGACCGACCAATACGTATTCTTTCTTTGCTATGCTTGCACGAGGCTTATGAACAATCTTCATTCGGCTGACGTTTCGACACCTTCGTCTTCTTCAGAGACGATGATCCGAGTCTGTGGTCTGCAGTCGTTCGAGTCCATATATAGTTGGTGTCACATATTTTTGTGATGTGAATTTCACTGCATAGTTACCTTCTTTAACTTTTCATTTGGTGACCAAGGTGCTTCTTTCGGTCCTCAATTCCACTCTTGGGTTTTTTCACCAGTTCTGTAAAGATTCTTATGTCGTTTGGTATCTCCACGTTTCTCTTTCTTCTTCGGCATTACGTTCAGACATGGTGTAACCTTTTTGTTTCGCTTAAGCTGCGTGCTTAAGTGCCAATACTCGGTAGTGTATTGTTTTTTCGTACTTGATAAGAGAGGAAAGTATGCTTTTTCAGAACATGGGGGCATACAAGTATATGCAAGAAATATGGCGTAAGAAACAATCGGATACCATGCGCTATATTCTTCGTATTCGCACATGGCAGTACAGGCAGCTTTCTGCTGTGCATCGAGTAAGCCGTCCAACTCGACCTGAAAAGGCCCGTCGTATGGGCTACCGTGCAAAGCAGGGTATGCTTCATTTTCCTTTGGTTCTCTAGTTCTCGTGTTCGTTTCATTGTTAGTAGCTGTATTTTGTTCTTTATATTTATACTAATGTTAACGTCGTGTAGGTTGAAACAGCTCGTTTTCCCTAAACGCTTGTACACAAACACCCCTCATAGTATTCACAGTGCAAATCTGAAAAACTGGAAACAAAAGGGAGAACCGCGATGCAAATGAGAAAGTGAGGTAAACGCAAATTCTAGAGCGTCGAAAAAGCTGGTTTACCCATTCGTTTTTAGATACCTTTATCAAAGCAGACTTATTTTTGGGTTTTATGAAGTGAAATTGCTCTCTGCCGAGGTCGCCAAGAAACTATAGCCATATTGTTTTCTTTCGATGCTGTGACTGTTCTGAAACTTCTCATTCAGTTTTCTCTAGGTTACGTTATATACCGCGTCCGTGTACGACGTGGTAACCGTAAACGGCCAGTCACAAAAGGCCAGACTTACGGAAAGCCAAAGACGCACGGTGTTAATGAACTGAAGTTTGCCCGATCCAAGCAGGCTATTGCGGAGGTATTGTTTATTTCCACTTTATAGTTTATTTTCATTATTTAAAGCAACGGTGTAATTTTTCAGTAGCTTAAACCAATTGTACAGACTAAGTTGAGGTTACGCTTTGGCAATACAGCTATTGCTCCAACTCCATTTCTATGAATTTACATGATTCTAAAAGAAGAGTGCTTTGTCTTAAACATTTTGGCTTTGAATTCCTAGTTGATGTTAGTTATTTGGGAGGGGAAGACGTGTTCCTTGCTGGTTTTATTCAGCACAGGACTTACCCCAACACTACTCCTCATGCATGAGACGTTTCACTGTGTTTCCTGTTGAATAGTTTTCTAGCATTCTTGTTTTACTGTTACCAATTGATAGAGAGAAAGGTGATTACAGGTAGTTGTGTAGTCAAATATTAGATCCAAGTGGGTTCTATCCACTTTTATGGAATTGTTGGCGAACAGTACTCGCTTCTATTCATATCTCTTTAGCTGCTTTAACATTGCAATGAAAGTGCTGAATTTTAAATATAAGAGAAATAACTGCTGCAGAACTAGTAATGATAACGAATAAGAACATGTGTTGTTTTGTATTCGTGAAAGGATTTTGCAGGAGCTTCGTCATAAAAGTTACGTGGAAAATAATGATTCGAAGTTATGTCATTCTCAATGCTAAATGTTTATAATACCAGAAGCTGAATACTAAATGATTGATGTTCTCGAATGTTGTATTTTAGGACCGTGTTGGACGTCGTCTGGGTTCTCTTCGTGTTCTGAACTCGTATTGGGTTGGAGAAGACTCCACCTACAAATTTTACGAGGTTATCCTTATAGATCCCTTCCACAAGGCAATTAGGCGTAACCCAGATACTCAATGGATTACAAAACCCGTGCAAAAGCATCGAGAATTGCGTGGACTTACATCGGCCGGCAGGAAGTCACGAGGTCTTGGAAAAGGCTGGCGCTATGCAGCAACCCGTGGTGGTTCCCAAGCGAAGAATTGGAAACGAAAGAATACTACAGTTTTCCGCAGATTCCGTTAAATTTACATTATTTGCTTGTTATTTCCAGTTTATTGTTTGTTATGCCACATGCTGAAATAACAAGGTTGTTCATACTTCATGTGTTTTTCATGAGGAATTAGTAGTGTCATATATTTACTGTGGTTACATGGCTTTGCTCCATTGTGGTAGTAGTCTTCGGGCAGTGTGAGGTTAACGGGTAAAAGGTTATCATTATAAGCCATAGTTGCAGAATCAGAGTAGTTCTTGTTTTGATGCGTGCTCTAAGGACTATGTGTAGTACTGGAAGCACCGAGGGACCCATTGCAGCTGGAATACGTAGGAAATTGCAAGAAACATTCTCGGTTGAGTTTTTGAACTTTTCTAACTAGAATGGTGGCCGTTTTCTGACTTATAACCCTACTTCTAATAGGTAAGTTTCTTTTGCTTAAAGTGAAATCTACGTAGTCTCATTCCTCGGTTTCGATACCTTTGCACAAGTGAAGTGGTGGATCCAATAAATCATCTTTGTGCTCAGAAAACGGCCGTCGAGGGTTATTATTGCACTTTTTCCGTGGTTTTTAGCCGTCTCATCTGGAAATTGTTTGCGAGAGTCATATGCACAACGTACCAAAAGGATCTGAGAAGCACTTCCGGGTTCAGATCGTTAGCAAAAAATTTGAGGGATGCTCTGTTATTCAGGTAGGTATAGTGTTCGCTGGAAGATGTTTCGAGATCAGGATGTATTATACCTGAAGAGGAAGCACCATTTTGTTAAGAATTTAGAGTACAAACTGCACAGAATTATAGATTGTTTCAATATACGAGATAAATCTGCTATCCATTTCTTTGTAAAGTGCGATGAAATCCAGAGGTAACATAATAGACAGTTCCGATTCAGACGTGACTCCGTCAAATGATGCACGTCTCGATGGAAGGTTGTTTTGCCGATATATCGCGAAATTATATAAGGAGATCTGAGGATTCGCAAGATAGAATTCATGGAACGAAGAGTTCTTTACGTCAGAATCTTATCTCAAGTCTATAGTATAGAATCTATATGCCATATCACCAAGCTCTGCTTGAGCCATCTGTTGGGAGCAGGTTGCTTGACCATTCAGTTCTCTCGGAGATTTTCCGATTCAAAGTGGAGAACGACATTACTGTGGTAATCGGGAAATGTGAGACTACAGGTAGATGAAGAGTCCCCTTTGCTTCGAACTTTTAAACTGTTACACCTTCAATGACAAGCAAGAGAAGAACCTTGGAATCGTTCATAAAGGGTGAAAAGTTCTCGGCGTTGATCAGTCGTTGACGGGTGCGCTATGCATGCGACTTCATTAAACACTGTTGGAATTGACTGAATGCATATCTGGCCTTTTACAATGACTCGCAATGGCCTGCCGATGTATCGAATGACTGTTGCTATTCTGTCAGACACTTCTGGTACCAATTCGCGGACCCCGCAGAGATGAAGATTCTTTATTCGAGCGGTGCTCCACTACACCGGATGCGGCTCGATGCGAAAACAAACGCGAACATCACGAGGTCGATCTAACTCTTAAGATTTACTCAATAATAAATGCATAACTATATTATAAAGGGATAAAGGATAAAGCTGTCGGCGTTGACCAATCCCTGAGGGATACGCCATACGATCGATTTCATTAAGCATCGTTGGAGATGATTGGATGCATATCTTGCTTTTACAAGGACTCGACATGGCCTACCGATGTAGCGAGCCAGTGATGCTATCCGCTAAGACAAGTCTGATAGCAATGGGCCGACCCCGGAGGAGTGGAAGGCTTGGAGAGCCGTGGGACGAGGATCGATCCCCTGTGTGTGCTGCAGGGCGCCTCAGACCACTGCGCCACAGGCGCCTTTAGCATCGTTCGGTCTCTTCATGAAAACTGGTATCGTAATACGTTGCTGATTAAGTGTCCGTAAATTAGAGAGCCACCTAGAAATGTCGTGAGGCCTTTCTTCTATGCGATTTCAATGACGCTGACTACTACGATTCGGCTGAAATGAAGCATAATATGGAAGATAGATAGACAGAACTTTACAAAAAAAAATTGTATAGCAAATTTCTCTAGTATGTTGGAACATATCCGAAATCGATAGCCTGGCTTTGGTATTCCGGTAGTAGGTTGCTTCCAGTAAATACAATTATCGTATTTTATTCAAGAGGCATCGCATGGTGAATTCATGTCTGTCCGATGAACTCTCTGGTCCAGTTCACGCACTGAGAATTGACGCCATAACGCCGAGCAGTTGGGTCGGTCAGAAACCGGAGCCTAGCCCAGCATGTCGTGGAGGGAGCGCATTATAGTGCTAAGAAGAACGATTCATGTCTTACTTGTATTTAGGGTTGCAGAACTGATGAGATAATAAAGGTATCGATTTTATGCATTTACATGTTGTTAGCATGTTATTATTTTATGGAATGTATCCAACGTGTTTTGGAAGATTGAGCAAAGAAGCGTATTTTGCAATAAAGTATTCCTGGATTCAGTTCTTTCAATATCCAGAGATTTCGTAGTTATTCTAATAGCATTGTAGTACTAAGTCGACCAGAGACCAGTACAACCTGCTACTGAATAGAGTGTGAAGACGTCACCGTACTTCATCGTGACGTTTTTCTTTATTCCAAACCTAGTTCGCGTTCTAAAACCTATGAGTTGGTTTTTTAAGGTGAGAGGGAACGAGGAATTACGAAATAGAAATATTGTTGATCTGTGAACTGTTTGTAGCTCCACGAGTGAAAGCTAGACCTGTATCACCTGTATCACCTGTAGTCCCGTTGATCGTCGAGTGACTCGAGCGGGCGCTACTAAATCCTCCATTTTTTCCTGTCGCATGCAAGAGTAGCCCAGTGGGTTCTGCTGCTTTAGGGACTCGTCGAGCATCATATCTTTCTTCTCGGCTTTTCGTGAGGAACTCTGACCATCGGGTCGGTGGTGTTCCTGCAGTACGTTTGACATCCCTAACAGTCACTAACAGCTCTTGTTCATCGTTGTCATTCATACGCATTACGTGTCCCGCCCACCTCATTTTCGACTGTATGGCGTACAGAACGACACCTTTGATTTTTGATCGTTGACGCAGGTCGGAGCTTCGGATCCCTCCCCTTACTTGCGTGACACGGGATACTCCTAGCACCGTCCTTTCGACTGCGCGTTCGACAACGCTGAGTAATTTTTCATCCTGTTTACGTAGCGACCAGGTTTCTCACGCATATGTTAGCGCAGAAGGAACCGTTGAGTCGAAAAGGTTGGCACGGAGTCGGGTATTCTTTGTTCACTACATCCTCGATGCTCTTGAAGGCTCCCCGAGCTTCTACCAGTGTTCTGTCAATCCTGTTTAAGGTCACTCGAGTGAAAAATCGTATAGGTCGCCCTTCTTGAACAACAACACGGTCTTGCTGGTCCACTCCACTGAGTAGGGACCTTGCATTCAGACAGGTAACGTGTGAAAAGCCTAGCCAGTGTGCTTACGAGGACTGGCGGAAGGTTCTTCAGATGATCTGATCTTATCCTGTCCGGACCTGGTGCTGTTCGTTTTTTCACAGACGAAATGGCTTGTCGGATTTCGGAAGGGAGAACCGGTGGTACAACATATCCATCCTCTTTTATCTCATATGACAGGAGGTGGACGTGGCTATCGAAGAGATCTGAGTAGTAATCATGGATGATTTTCTCCATTGCCTTTCTGGACGCTGTAACTGTTCTGTCTGAGCGTTGGTGTGCAAACATCTTGTTTTTATAATTGGCCAAACTTTGGTGGGCTCTGCGAATGTTATTCCCAGCCTCTGCAGCTTCGACCATTACTGCTGCTCTTCTCTCTTTACGATCATCTTTCATCACCTGTCCGCATTGCTTCGCAACCTCGGACGTTAGTTCGCGGTTGTCTGCAGCTTGCGCGATTCCACGCTGGCGTATCAGCTCGAGAGTTTCTGGAGACAGACGTCTCTTGGTGACCTTCGAACTCTCAGTTTTCATGGCGCTAAGGTGAAGGTGTTCCGCGGAAAATAAAACCTTGCACGAAGGAGACGGTGGTCTGATCCCTTGTAAAATTTTGGGACAACAACGACATCGGTTAGGCAAAACTTCCTATTTACTATGATGTGGTCTATTTCGTTATGGTACTCTCCATTGGGAGATTCCCACGTCCATCGCTGACGGTGAGGCTTCCGGAATTGCTAGTTACCATGGATGGTCTTGGTCGCCATGATAAACTCAGAGAGCCGCTAACCCTGTTCGTTCCATTTTAATCCGTGAGTTCCAATGTGACGTTCCTCCGATGGTCCGATCCTGGCATTGAAATCTCCAATGATGAAATGGGTGGCGCCGTCTCGTCTCGGCCAGGCCGATGACGTCGTACCATCATTCTTACTTGCATGAGCAAGTCCTCTATCGAGGACGCGGATGTAAGTGTACGTGCGTTGTAGGTACAGATCGTCACCATAGTTCTTGATCCAGGCAGCTTCCATTGGCCCTGAGATTTTAGCAGCCTCTCCGTACTCGTCCTACCCAACGCTGCAAAATTGGGGGCTCTTTCGGGGTCAGGGGAATGAGGCCCGTTTTTTTTTTTACTGTGTTTAGCATATTTGATACCCACGTATAGCTTGCTGGGCTCTGAACGTGGGGGCTGGTTATACTCACGGGTAGCTTGCCAGGCTCTCCCAGAGTGGACATGGAGCTTATTTGTTGGAGGCGACTCCTAACCGCCTCCCATATACTTCCCTGTCACCTGATTGCAGGCTTCTGGCCGAATTGACTCGTAGAATAGAATCCGCATAAAGCGAGAACGCATCCACACACGCATGCATGAATACGCTTAGCAAATACATTTCAATTTCAATTTCTACTTCTCGAGGATTAGCTGGTTGAGCCATTGTGGTTCCCCGAGGTCAGCTTGGCCAATCTGCCTAGGTCGCCACCACCACAGGCAGTCGCTGCCCTTATGTATCAGAGGGAGATTTGTCATCATGCGATTAGTTTGGTATCAGGACGGTGGCAGATCTTGATGTTGGTTTGCTCACAGCTAAGCTTCCGGACGGAAACGTTAAACTCTTCAGCTTGGAAGACCCTGCTGAGGAGATGAACCTCCCGCTGTGCATCGCAACCCAACACTTCGGAGCACCCAGCGACGGCGGGTCGGTGAGCCACTGCTAGGGATAAATAATCTACTTGAACAGTACCACTATGCATGCTACATAACAATACCGATACACGATATACCACGTGATTCCAGAAAATTCTAGGATGTGGGCGGTGCCTCAACTGCACACGTTGGTCCAACAATTCTCGAATGGGGCGCGGTAGTAATTGACTTGCGTCATTATCAATCCTTTCTATTTTCGCAGGCGGCTGCATAGACCGTTTAACTCATACCGTTGCATTTTATGTAGTACTTTTAACATCTGACCTTTCATTGATCGGAAGTACTCCACTTTAGTTGACTATTTCTCCAGAAGTACTTGCCCTGTGAGCATTTTGTGTTGTACTTCTAACAGCTTGCCTTTCATTCATGGGAAGTACTTCATTTTAGTTGAGTACTTTTGCGGGGCTACGTGTTCCGTGAGCATTCCTTTTAGTTTTCCAACGATGAACTTCGAAGAAATGTTTAGGTCGTCAGAAAACAAAACAGTATTCTCGTGGGCGCGTGTGGCGCAGTGGTTGGAGGCGCCACTGCGGCACGCACGTGGAGTCGATTCTTACGCCCATGGCCCACCAAGCCTTCCATCCCTCCGGGGTCGGCAAACTGGTACCGGACTCGTCTAGGAGGATAGCAGCACTGGTTCGATAGATCGGCAGGCCACCGCGAGTCATTGTAAAGGCCAGATATGCATTCAGTCACCTCCAGCGATACTTAATGAAGTCGAATGCATGGCGCATCCCTCAGGGATTGATCAACTCTGAGAGATTTATCCTTTTTATCCTTTTATTCTCTTAGTTCCAATCTGAGGCACTCATGATCTTGGAGTACCTTGCTCTTTGCGCTCGTGTACCCATTATGATTTCTTATCAGTACTATTTTCTTTAACTGCTTACATCTATTTAAATGGAAGCCTGGTTAGCACTAACGATTCCTTACTGGATTAGTGAACGTCCGGAAAATTGGCTTTACTTCGTCAGGATCACCGTTGTCTTTGTGTTGTTGCCAAGGATTCTGACAATGTATAGCATTGTTGACTACCGAGGCTGGTATAATTCCTTTCTTAGTCGGAGCTTTCTCTCAAGAAGAGGACTACAGGATGTTTCTGTTCGATATTTTCCTCTTAATCTGTTTCGTGGATGGCTAAGTATCCATAACTAACGTTATCCGAACAGTCGTGTTTCTGATAATCGTTTGTTTTGATTGTCGGTTATCACCGTTGTATAGAAGTATGTCGTTATTTTATTTGTACTTCAGTAATACGATGCTCTCACGACTTGCACTACGCCCCCCTTTGCTAGTTCCTGTTAGTGTTCGTCAGTTTTCGAAATCTCTGCTTAGACCGGCTCGATTCGGTGGTAGTGGAAGCGGTGGTGTTCATCGATTTGCAGAACAAGCGGTTTGTTTGCTTCTTCACGCCTCATTTCGTTTATAGTAGTACTTTTTCAGCAGTTGTCTTAGTAATTGCTATGAATTATATTCCTCATAACCATAATAATGTTGAGATATTTCCAAAGCCCCGTAGCGCTGGTGTCTGCGCTGGGGAACGAGCACGCTATTACCTTTTCCGGCGACTAACGCGTTTACCACCACACCACACGAATGCTTCGTTTCGCTTTTCTCTCAGCCGTATTGTTGACCTATAGGTGCTACTAGCAATCAGCCAGTCTTGTATTCCTCGTGTGGTTGCATACCTACAACAGCTGAATTGAGTTAAATATTGATTTGTGCTACTCAGATCAATCCCGTTTACGAGCGATTGCTGATGGCACTGGTAGGTAAAAAACTGACTGGGAGACAGGCATAACGAAGGACCCGCATGGTATGGTGGTGAACATGGTAAACACTTTAGCCCCGGAAATAGTAATAGCATGTTCCATCCTCATTGCAAATAGTTGCCGTCCGGAGTTTTGCAGATATCTTAGTATCATTGCGGTTGTATTCCTCATGTTGTTTCATTTACAGGGAGTGGGTGTACGTGCTGGTAAAACTCTTAAGGAACGACTTCTTGGACCAACAACTGGAGCACGTATGTTTGTTATATATTGGTTCCATTCTTCTCTAGAGCACAAGTTTTTGACATATTTTCAAGATCTATTATTTTTGTTTCATTTTACATCGTTCTAGCTTATGTATATGGTACATATGCCTTGGCTGGTGCCTCTGTTTTTGGCGTTGGTGCCCTGATGTATTATGGCCTTGTATCTAAGGAACAATCCATTCACCAAGCTAGCGCGTAGGTTTCTTGGCTCCTTACACTCAGTTCCATGAAATTACCACGAGTCAAAGTCGCTAAAATCAGTAGTATTAGTACGCTTCATATTTATGAAAACGGGCAGAACTTATTTGATGGTTGTCGTTCGCTGCAAGAGTATGCTTGTTAGCTTGTTTTTGATTTTGATGGTGAGGCCATTTCGTGTGATAATTGGATAGCAATTTTCACTTTTTCGGAGAATTGCTGGTTTAGTCAGTTTGGTTCCCTAGACTCCCGAGGTCAGCTTAGCCGAGGCTGTCCTCAGGTCGTCACCACTCCAGGCAATCGACGCCGTTGTGAATCAGTGGGAGATTTGCCGTCATGTGCGAAGTTCAATATGAGGACGGTGATGATTCTTGGTATTGGGATTGGTTTGCTTATTGCTAAGCTTCCGGAGGGAAACGTGACACTCCTTAGCTTGGGAGACTATATTGTGGAAGTAGACAACGCGCTGTACATCGCAGCCCGAAACCCAGGAACACCTCTTAGCTACTATAAGGCGGTAAACCGTTGGGAGGATAGTAGCAATAGATGGATGGAAATGCAGAGTTAACGATTTTTTTCTATGTCCTGTTTGGCGCTCAATTTCAAAGGGCGCGTGTGGCGCAGTAGTCGGAGGCGCCCTGCAGCACACTTGGAATTGATCCCCGCACCCATGGTCCACCAAGTCTTCCATCCCTCTGGACTCGGCAGATTGCTACCAGATCTGTCTGGGAGGATAGCAGCATTGGCTCGATACATCGGTAGGCCACCGCGAGTCATTGTAAAGGCCAGATATGCATTCAGTCACGTCCAGCGATACTTAATGAAGTCGAATACATGGCACATCCCTCAGGGATAAATCAACGCCGAGAGTTTTATCCTTTCTCATTTGGCGTTCAGGTATTAGGTTTGTATGAAAAGGTTACCGTATTTCTCTGTCGAACAATAGTGGTTTCGTTCTGCATCATTAGTACAAACGGTGTTTTCTTTATTTTTTTTCTACAGATGTATCATTTCCACTATTGTTACCAGTAGTTAGTGTACTTGATTTTTTGTTTCACTTCAATTTTATGACGTAATAGATATCATTTCTTCGTCAGTATACGTTTTTGTATGTCTTCCAGCGGTTCATCGCCTTATAGTAGCTGGGAGGTGTTCCTGGGTGTCCAGTTGCGATTTACAATGGGAGGTTCACCTCCAACGAATGGTTTTCCAAGCTGACAAGGAGTCCGGCCTTTCTTTTAGGAAGCCCGTCTAAGAGTAAACCAATGCCAGGTTCCACTACCGTCCTGGAATAAAATCAGCTGCATGGTGGCAAATCTCCCTCTTATCTATAAAGAGGGCGACTGCTCGTGGTGATGATGACCTGGGGCAGACTTTGGCCTTGCTGACCTTAGGGCTCCAGGGAACCACAATAGCTAAGCAGCAAAGCTCGGAAAAAATGGAAGTTATGCTGGGGCCCGCACAACCGGTGAAGCCGGGCCGTTCAAGTATCTAAGTGTATACTGTATGACTTTACACGCCTAATAAATGGAGGAAGTTCACATATGCAACATATTTCTTTTCTGGAATTCATTATCTCTTCTCACATTCTGTAGTGTTTTGGAAGCCTGACAAAGTGGGTTTTGATGAGTGTTTCATGTGACATAACTTTTAGCCTTTGGCCCACGTATGTTCGAGAGAGGCTTTCTTCAACCTATTCTTACTTGGCGGGTAGTTTGGCTGTGACTGCAGCTAGTGGAGTGGCCGCTTCTCGCAATGCAGCCATTATGCGTCTTACACAGTCTGGTGGAATATTGGTATGTTCTCACAGTGAACTGGGACTATTGTTTTCTTTCATGTTTTGTTTTATACGTAAGTGATGTGGGTATTCATTAATTGGAAATGAAAATAGATTTATTATTTAGTCGTGACCCTTTGGCTGACATTTCTTTTGGCGGGGAATCGAAATAGTTTATTCTAAGGAATCCATCTACCATGGTTGAATTCTTTTCTTGAAGTGTAATTACATTGGTCAACATAAAAATGCGAGAGTAAATGAATAAATAACTAAACAAGTAAGTACAATAGTGGATGAACTCCTTTTTAGGGTCTTTTCACTACACTAGCAGTGATCATTGGAACTGGAATGCTCTGTCGCTCCATTGACTACGACAGCACTGTTGCAAAGCATTTGGCTTGGATGCTTCATTGCGGTAAGCAATGTCTTAAATGCTTAGCATCTGTGTATTTCTCATTAGTACCTTATCTGTTTCGAACGTGGTGTTCATATACCGCGTTGTAAAATGAAGATCTATGGAAGAAGCAGAAATCGAAAGTGTAAAAATGCACTTTTATTTAGATGGTGAAATTATGTGGTACCGATGTAGTGTTTCCCTATGTGTAACTTTGTTCTTAAGAGACGCATGAAACGCGGTGGTTGGAGAGCCCTTCAACACACATGGGATCGATCCCCAGCTCCAAGGCTCACCAAGCCTTCCATCCCTCCAGGGTCGGCAGATTGGTACTAGACTTGTTTGGTAGGATAGCAGCGCTTTGTCGATTCATCGATAGGCAAAAGCGAGTCATTGTATAGACCAGATATGCATTCACTCACCTCCAACGATACTTAATGAGGTCAAATGCTTGGCGTCAAATGCCTCAGGAATTGGTCAACGTCGGGAGCTTTAGAGCTTTAACTTTGTTGTTCTTTACAGTAGACAAAACTCTGTTGGCGTTTCATGTTATTTAGGGTTCCTGTAACATTCGTTTCTTTTTAGCAGCAATGGGAGCCGTTCTTGCTCCGATGGTTTATATGGGTGGACCGGTACTGATGAGAGCTGCTTGGTATACTGCAGGCATTGTTGCTGGTAAGGAGATGTTGTACATTTGCCAAATTTGGTATCACCATTCATTTCTGCGATTGTTATGGTGTAGATGAATTAGGAATGATTATGATGGAATCAGTTTTCCAGGACTTTCTGCAACAGCCATCACTGCGCCGTCAGAGAAATTCCTCATGATGTCAGGACCCCTTGCTATGGGACTTGGCGTGGTTTTTGTGGCGAACATTGGGACATTCTTTTTCCATCCTGGGTCGGCACTTGGAGCTGGTTTGTTTTCTTAAATGTGAAGAAGTGTTTAAGGTTGGAGAAATTCTTTTATCTACCTAGAGATTGGTTCATGCAGGTTACGTTGTTAACAGCGGTCCAGCATGTTCTTAAAAGGATTATTAAGGTGTTAGACTATCGTGGTAATTCCTGGAAAAGTAAACCGTTTTGCCTGTAAATTTTCCAAGGAGACATCATTCTTGTCAATTTCGTATTCCACTATCTTTTTCATTTGCGTTCTTCATTATCTTTTATTGTATTATCCTGCTATCATCCATCTCTTTTAGATTATACTGTGATTCAATCCCAGTTGATTGTCGGATTTAACGGTTACTGATTACAGGATTGATGTCGATTGTGCTTTACGGTGGTTTGATTCTTTTCTCGGCATTTCTATTGCACGACACACAACGAGTGGTTAAGCATGCTCAAATGCATCAACAGCATGTGAAGATGCATGGGATGCCGGACATCAAAAGCTATGACCCAATCAACGCGTTGGTTTTGGTTTTCTTCTTCAAACTATTTAGTTTAGATGCTCATGGAGTGGGAATATCTGGAAGGGTCGGTGTTTTCCAGCTAGTAAAACACTGTTAAATTTAACGCTATTAGTTTAACCTTAGCACTGTATTGGAGTTGGTCGAAGTTATTAAGACTTTTAGCACTTTAGTATGATGTGGTTTGGAAGGTCAGAGGGTAGGTTGGTGCAAACAGTACTTGTGGTGAGAACTGTGTTAGTTAAAAGCTATATATGGAAACATTGCAGTAATTATACGGTACATATGGTAATCATTGAAATATGCTAACGTTGGCGAGCATCTTTTTGCTTAAATCGTCATTTAATGGTTTGTCGCAGTTCATCAACAAGGCTGGAAGTTCATCTTCTTGTTAGTGTTACTCAGACAAATACGAATTTAGGATTTTCAATCTTGGAACCCTCCTAAAAGTACTGACCTTTTGTCTCTCGAAAGAGCTAAATATATTAAACATTTCGGACATTTAGTGGGGTTGAACGTAGAATTTGCTTTTGGAGACTTGAGTTACTCAATGATTAACGAGATTGCAGGGGATTCAAATGATCAGTAGTAATATAAATGCTAAAAGGCTAACCTTCCTATAAAAGTTGACCTTCCTCGGTCTACGCCCGTCTTGTGTTGGGCATGGTTAAGTGAGTAAAGTGCAATAATAAAGGTGCGAACGGTAAAATAAGCAGCCGTAAATAAAACTAGTCATATATGCATCATACCAAGCACTTTACCTAGAGATGCATAGGTCATAAATGTAAGCCCTTTAGGACTTAGATAGAAATCATTACGAGTTTTGTAGACGTAAGTTGAAGATCTGCTTTTTAGTTTAGTTATCGTTTAATTCTGAAGCTACATTAACTTAAGTGAAATTGGAGCTAAATATTTTGTTGAATATCAATTATTTCAGGCAGTTGTCGATATATTTGGATGTCTTGAACATTTTCATACGATTGGCTATGATAATGGGCGGAATGAATGGGGGCCGGAAGAAGTAGGCGTGTTTCTGTGGTGCGACGAAAACTAAAATGATATTCATGTATTGTGATCACCTGCTATCTGGAGTACTGCTTCTGATTATTGGTTTTTTGAACTGATGTACGAAGTGTGAATAAGGACATGTAGAATAAATCTGAAGATATCCCATGTTCTAGTTGCCATAACTTCTATTCATAAAATTGAAACGGCTTTAGTTCGAATTTATTCGTACTTCTGTAACATCGGAATATCGATAGTTCCAGCAGTACTGCATCCAAAATCGAAATCCATGGATCTAGGTTAGGTTTTAAGAATCATGGTGTTGAATTGAAGTTTTTCGTATAGAGTAGTGATAAAGTGCAGGAACAATCCTTTTGATGAGGTTTGCGTTGCAGATTAACTATTTACTAAGTATTAATGCAGATTCATGAGGGTACTCTGAGACCTTACCGTGAACTGTATGGTTGGTGGAAGCAGTATTACCAGTGATTCAGATGGCATGCTTGCAAAAACTGAAGGGAGGAAGGTGTGTGACGAGTGCATAGTAAAAAAAAAAAGCTCTGGGTGTTGATCAATGCCTTAGGGATGCGCCATGCATTCGACTTCATCGAGCATCGTTTGGAGGTGATTGAATGCACATTTGGCCTTTACCATGACTTGCGGCGGGTGGTCTACCAATGCATCGAACCAGTGCTGTTATCCTCCTGACAAATCTGGTATCAATTTGCCGACCCCGGAGGGAAGGAAGGCTTGGTGGGCCATGGGTGCAGTGGTCGATTACACGTGTGTGTTGCAAGGCGCCTCCGACCACTGCGCCACCCCTGAAGAATGCGTACGATTTTTAATAACATTGAAAGTGAAGTAGCGTGTATCATGTCTACAAATCAAGACTATGATTACTTCTATCACGGCTGCGAAGTGGAAGACTCTGCCAGGAATTCAACACTGCTTTGCAAACTGGTTGGCCCGAGAGTTCTTGTAAACCCAAAACTTCTATTTACAACATCTATAGATCTATCTTCACATGGGAAACATAATGTACCTTGGCAGAACTTATGAAGTAAGTGAATCCCCTTAATGTCTACTTTTGATGTAGTGTCTACTACTATTTCTTTACGACAGGTTGTGATATCAAATGCAAAAACTCTGATGCTGAGGTATTTGCAAAACCTGGACCCAAGCCAGAATCGAACGCGGCACTAGTCTTTCCCGGAGCCCATGTGCTATCCACTGCACCACTTTGTCTTGTACAGTTTTCTCCCGTATTGAAACTCATGATTTGCCTTTCTCTCACCCCGTTCTCCATGTTGAAGGCACCATTAAGTGAGATTTCAAATCAGCTACCTCATTGGTGCAGTGGGTAACACGTAAGCCCATGGAAAGAGTAATCGCGAGCTCGACTCTAGCTTGGAGTGCCGCCTTTGCAAATGTCTCAGCACCATAGTGAATTTTCTTAGTTTTTAAAGGTTGTTAATCATCTCTTAGAGATTTTAGGATCTCAGTGGTCGTACTTGATATTTCCTGATTAGCTCGATTGATTAAAAAGTAATGTAGACATTTGAAGAACGTCTGAAGCAACATAATAAGCCACTTTAAAGATATTTGTGTCTTCTGTCTTCCCTTCCTAATCGTTGGTAACGCAGTGTTCGAAATGCAGTTCAAACATAAAGAAACTGCTCCAGACTCCCATTGTAAGCCGGAAGAGGTTGCCTCATTCAGGCGGTGCTGCGCAGAAAAAGATGCCAACACATCGAGAGTGCGAACAACTGTGGACGTCGCTCGGATCATCGGCCCTGAGGAAGACGAAGACGTCGGAGCGTTAGCTGAATAAATATTGGTAACAAGCTTGTGTTAGGGGCGCGTGTGGCGCAGTGGTTGGAGGCGCCACTGCGGCACGCACGTGGAATCGATCCTTGCACCCATGGCCCACCAAGCCTTCCATCCCTCCGGGGCCGGCAAATTGGTACCAGATTTGTCTGGGAGGATAGCAGCACTGGCTCGATACATCGGCAGGCTACCGCGGGTCATTGGAAAGGCCAGATATGCATTCTATCACCTCCAACGATACTTAATGAAGTCGAATGCATGGCGCATCCCTCAGGGATTGATCGACACCGAGAGCTTTATCCTTTATTAGAGAGCTTTTATCAACCTTATGTTAGCCTATCTGTGAAATTCGGTATCATTGTAGATTACTTCCTTTCCTACATATAAAAATGGCAGTGACATGGGATTTAGTGCGCTTCAACATGACACGAAAGAGAACATTAAAGGAATATCTATGACCTATTGTACATGGTGCGGTGTGTTGAGAGCTATGTATTTAAAATAAATAGTCACGAAATACATATGTAAAAATTTCCTTTATTACCACACTCGATGTGATGCACGCACCCTTTTCATATACGGCGCAGAATTAAACATTACTATTTAAAAAGAGAGTGTGCATAATACGTTGCCCGGATGATTCTTGGTGGTCCAAGGTGCAGGCTTCAAACCTGTAGGCGGTTAGCAGCCGCAGTGGTTCGATTCCACCTTCCGGGTGTACAGTTTTGTCTTCGTGTGCGAAGGTTGGTAATGACGACAGGGTGCTGCATACAAGCCGGAGATCTGAGAACCGCTTGTCGTCTTACGAGTTTTAAGTCCTAGGAATAAAAGACATTATTGTATGTTAAGTATATCTGCGCTAAGTACAAACTCAGCGCTTAAACTATAAACATTTAAGCATACACCACGCAGCCATCCAAAGCTTCTGATCATTCGGATTTTCTTTTTTGACTTCAGGATGTATGTGTTATAGAAACGTCCATAATTTTTCAATAATTTTGTTTGTTTCCTGTCCCTTCGCTCTTAAAAGCATCTAAAATTGAAAACTGCAAAAATGAATGGAGGAGAAAAAGAGAACGGAGACAAAATTTGTACAAATTTACAGTGCAATTGGAGCTGTCGCTCGCATATACCTGTAATATAGTAAGGACAGGCAGGCCGCGGTGTCTTCCTAAATGAAATCGCGGGTGTTCTGTGACTTTGGGGCTCGAAATAGACTCTTGTTGAAGGAAAAAAAAAGAAGAAAAGGGGAAAAGTAGGAGTCAGAATGTCAACCTTTTTATTTCCTTTCTACTATAATTTTTTGCGGTAGGGTATGATGTGAGTTACAACCACAACGATGCTATGATAATCGTAAAATTTGGACACATGGTCTAAACTACCTGAGAGAAACGAAGAGCAAAGACCTCTGTGGTGCACTGTGTAATACGCCAGCCACCGGAAAGGAAAATTGTGGTTCAATCTGGCCCGGGGATCAAGTTTTCCGAATATCTCAGCATCGTTCTGGTCGAAAAAGTAGGCTCTAAATAATCAAAGTTTTACCACCGTAGAGTAGAAAACATTTAAGTTTCGTTCATGTTGGTTTAAAACTTCAGAAGTTATCCAGAAGTGGTGATGAGATATTTACAAAACTTTGGACCACAGGTGTCTGCGGTGGGGAACGAACTCACTATTGTCCTTTCCGGGGAGCAACGCGTTCACCACTACACCATGCGGGTCCTTCGTTTCGCCTGTCTTTCAGCCAACATACCTTGCCATTAAAAGGAGTAGGCAGAAAATAAATCGGTTAAGATATCCAGAAATGGATTTAGACATTGCAATTCTGGTTGTCCTAGGTCAATGAAAAATTCTAGGATATTATTCTGATGTGAGGCATTGGTCAATAACAGTTTGACGACGGGTTTTATGATGTAAGTTCGAGCATGCGCTCAGTAAAATGAGGAAGTTCATGAGGAAATATTGGCCAATTTCAACTTTGAACCAACATATCTCTGCTAGCAGTAGACCTTTCTGTTTGAAATAGGAACAAGCTATCTAAAGATATCCCTGCAAACCAGTGCTATCCCCCCCTATGCAATATGACTATGTGGTTTGTTTCTCGTAACACAGGGAACGGACGTATGGCTTCCGGTGTTTTTTCTCAGCAATGTTTCTCTAGCAGCGAGAAGAAACAAAAGAGTTTTCATCCAGTAGAATGAATAAGAACTGCAGTGCACTCAAATGCATTGCTGGTGTTTGCGTCCACCGTTTGAGATTTTTAACTGTAACTAAACTAGAGGACTATTCGATATAGAACAGTGTATCTTCTACAAATTTATGAAGCTCTGAACTGACCAAGCTTTCTAGTTATCATGAAATGGTCTTCAGTTCTCGAGAAACTATCAAAGGGATAGCGGCGCCCTACGCGTCAAGTTTCTCCTTGGGATCTTGGTCTTATAAGAAAGTCGCTAGGAGATAAAACATTAAAAGTCGGCAATTATAATAGGCAAAGAGTTTGTCATAATATTAATATAATGTTAATAATGGTTTGTTCTAACTCTTGACAAAAAAAAAGTTACACAGTGATTGCTGTTTGTACTAAGTTGATTATACGATCGCCGGTTATTAGTGGTAAACCAGTTAAATGTCATTGTTAGGCCGACTGTTGTTGGTGCAATTTACCATAGGACTAACTAGTCGCCTCTCGACAGTCGGCTATTTAAGCGGCATTTGTTAAGGTCGGGTACCACATCCACAAGTGATTCCATCGTGTCGATCAAGTCTGTCCATTTGGCGTCTGCGCATAAACATCAGTCTTTTAGCTCGCTTGTTACGTCTTTAGTTTCATTCCAAACATTTCACTATCTCGAACTAAGGATTTTCTCAATAGTTTTTGTTGGAAACTTCTATGATAAGGCGCACTCCATTAAATTTCACTAGCATTTTAGCAGAGAACGGGTTGAAGGATGGAGCTCTTGCCGTTATTCATTCCCGGAAGAATGCGCCATGCATTTGCCTTCATTATCGTTGGAGGTGATTGAATGTATACCTGGCCTTTACTGAATATCTGTACTCCTAGTACAAATACTCCAAATCTCGTCGTGGTCTACCGATGTATTGAGCCAATGCTGCTTTCCTCCCAGACAAATCTGATATCAGTTTTCTGACCTCGGAGGGAAGGATGGCTTTGTTGGCTTGGGTTTCATCGAACCCATATGTCTTTTTGGCCTTCTCTAGCCACTGCGCTACGCTTGTCCTATTATTTCAACAAGGAACCACTTTTTCATGCTTGAAAGATTTTTCCAATCATTCTATGTGTTGTAGCAGAGTAGCGGCTTGTGAGAACTATCTGCTAAGTTATCGAGAATTAAGTGGAACAGATACGTTATACGCTGAAACAATAACCGATAGATTGACAATATCTGTCAGCAACAAGTTATGTCGAATGTCAAATTGTGAACAAGGATACCTAACAACCCGTTTCCTGATCTTCTTTATAGAGATCCTAAACGAAAAATGTGATGTCTCTTGAGCTCTTCGACAGAATGCAATCTACTCGGAAATTCCAGTTCTTCTTATGGATGATTGGACACTTCAATGGTGGTGATATCGCTGAAAGTAAATGCTATGATTGATCCGTATTTTCGATCTAACATTAAACAGTTTTTGAACATTATCCTGATTTTCGAGGGTACGCAGTCTTTAAAGCCATATAGTCCTCACTTTGGATATAGGATTTTCTTTAGAGTGATGATCTTTTGACCCACGTCTTTTAACTACTTTTACCTGAGTTGGGATGCGCGTAGCGCAACTGTTAGTGGTGCACTGCAGGGACTGATCAACGTCGAAAGCTTTATCTTTCATAATTTAGGCTTACCTTAATTAACTTATTTCAGTTTTTTTTAAAGATTAGAAATCCGTGCTATTTCTACTCGAAGGGAATCGTAGTGTTCATACACTGAGAATGTGTATACACCATGTTGTTGGCTCAGTATCTCTTTCTCTTGTTGTCATTTCGTAATAGATGCTGATTGTTGAAGTGATTGATATAATGCTTTTTTTTGCAATTCCGTTCTCTCTACTCGTTTCCTTGAATTCTCGTCGTTAAGGACTAATCGCTGGTAAGGGAAAATCAGTAAAATGATGAACAACTTTCAGTATGAACGCACAGCGCTATGTTCTGGCGGCAACCTGTGGCATTTCAGCAGTGGGAATCGTTGTAGCCTTGTTTGTGACCGCATCCGTTGTCAGTGAAATGAAATCGTTTTATGGGGATGTAATCGTCGAACTAGAGGAATTCAATGTTCGTTTTACGAAAAATTCGTAAAATTACTCCAACCTTAGGCTTCATTTGAGTGCCAGACTTTTTTCTCATTTTTGAATACCCGAAAGTGAGATTATGTAAGGCGATTCTTGTGAGAAGTCGGGTTTTCGGGATGATCCACATTAGCGTTTAAACTCTCGTCCGCAAAGTTTTTTTGCTGGTTAATAGCTTTTTTATTCATTCAGGGGTATGCCGATGATGCTTGGGTGCAGATGCTGAAGACTACGTCGGGTGGTGATCGTCATCTATCTGTAGAAGTGACTCTGTCAAGAGTTCGCCGTGAATATCAAAAACCACCGACTGGAATTCATGCAGTGAAATCGGATGCCTACGAGGAAGAGGCTGCAGATAGATGCAGTTTGTTTTTTTGGCTTTGAACAACTTTTATCCCTGCCACAATCGTCATTTGATTTCAAGTTTCTTTAGAATGCGCTCCCAGAGCTCAAAATTGTCCACCCGGACCGCCAGGACCAGCTGGTGAACCAGGAATGCCTGGAGGTTAGGACTAATTCAACTAATTTGCTCGTTAAGCAAACAGCTTAATTTTTTGGCATCCATTAATAAGGTCTGTGAGATGTCTATTAGTACGTTTTAGTCTACTGTATGTTTAAGTAGCTTAGAAGAGGTTATTTCATAAAAGACGAGGTCTGAGCAATAAGAGATAGTGCAATCATCTCATCGATTCATAAATTCTTGTTTTATTAATGTAGAGTGTGATGATGGATAGAATCCGCTTTAATGGCAACTACCTATTTTGCAGAAGATGGCGAAAAAGGGGAAAACGGCAAACCCGGTCTCACAGGGCTGCAAGGAGTCGCTAACGATATTTCCGGCGGTGGTTGCATAAAGTGTCCAGCAGGCCCACCAGGTCCACCGGGACCAATTGGAATAGCAGGCCCCGAAGGATCTACTGGAAGTCCCGGAATCGTAAGTCGTGAATTCCAGCTTATTATTGTATTAATTAAAAAATCTTATGCAAAACACATAAGCAGCAAATTTATCATAATCATCGTGGTCACTGCATGATTGACTGGATGTGGCATTTCTTATATCTAGGGACAAGAAAATTAGTTTATAAGTGTTAGCAATTGTTAGGTAATTTTATAGAAAATGTCTAAGCGTTTATACCACTGTATATGTAAATTTTCTAAGAGTTCGAAACCCATATATTCATATTCATTCTGGATCGGTAATGTTTTTAACCTTCTCGCTTGTTTTCTTTGGACCTGTAAGATATACATTAATGTTTTTTAAGGACGGTGCTGTTGCAAAAAATGGTGAACCTGGAGCACCAGGACCAGCTGGTCCACCAGGACCAGATGGCAAGCCTGGGAGTGATGGAGCACCGGGAGAAGCCGGTTTGTTTTAATTGCCTACAACTGCTTATATGTTGACCCAATCGAAAAAATTATTGGTACTTTAGGAGCTCCTGGAACGAAATCAACGAATGAACCCGGCCCTCCTGGACCATCTGGACCACCAGGACCACCTGGATCCGATGGAGAGGTAATTTTTTTAAAAGATATTTCTATGAAACTGCGGCGTGTTATGTATTTCACATTTTTAGGCTGGCACCAGCGGAGCTGAGGCTATTCCTGGCCCTATCGGACCGCCTGGACTACCCGGAAAGGATGGCGCTCCAGGCATTGCCGGGCCACCTGGTGAGACAGGAACAGCTGGTCCACCTGGACCTGATGCCGCTTACTGCCCTTGCCCAGCTCGATCGATGACACTGGTTGGCGAAGTTACTCACATGGAAGAACACCCGATAATCGTTTCCGGAACAGAATTTGAAAAAGGTGGTGTTCTACTAGTGGGTGAAAAGAATGGAACGCTCGCTACCATACCAAAAGTGTCTGTCGAAAAAACTAACGCAAGTGCTGGTGTTGTGAGTTCTGGTGGTGTAGACGTAAAAGGAAAGCCTGAAGCAGAAAAAGCTCAGCAACCCACAAAAGGCGCTGGCAGTACAGAGAAAGAAGAACTAAGTACTGCAAGCGTAGCAGCGAAAGGAGGTATGAAAGCTGAGCAGCCTCTAGAAGGTGCTGGCACCACAGAGATAGAAGAGACGACTATTGCTGGTGTCAGTGTAGCAGCAAAAAGTCGTGTTGGAAAAGGTAAAGATGAAAAGGAAAACTTTACCTTCACTTATTTAGCAAGTGTAACTCCAACAGCTCCAGCAGGTTCGGCAGGTCCAGAAGGTGCTGCTAGCCCATCAGGTGTAGCAGGTGTTACAGGTGTAAAAGGTGCTACAGGTCCAGCAGGTCCTGCCGGTCCTGCAGGTCTAGCAGGTCCGGAGCAAAAAACAGTAGCGCCACCACCATCGCCACCAACGGTGCCGTCCCCAGCTTATCCCACACCCAGTGCTCGACTACAACGATTTTTAAAACGACTTCACTAAGATATTTGTTACATATTTATTTATTTGTATTCAAGCATTATATAAGATAAATTTTTACTACACTGTAATTTCTCGGAACATTTGGTATCCTGAAAATTGAAAAACTATGGAGCGAAAAAGATTTTCTAACATTTTCTGTTTGGTAACAAGGACGCCAAGAGCAGTGAAGGTAATGCAATACTAAAGCATATAATTCCTGGCCAAGAGATAAGTCATTCCTTTATTTCGCGCGAATAAAACTGCTATCGGGTGAGGGGATTGCGGAGGTGTTTAGTGATGTCGTCCATTAAAAAGCAATGTCTTGATTCAACCTCGTTCCCAACTCTCTCCTCTAGTCTTCGTGGTAACGCCTTAAATCATAGATCTCTATGACTGCAAGGAGAATTAACTCGACCGACATTCTGTGACATTCATAAAGAAATTGAAATCCTCAGACAGCAGCCGAAACAACACACAAAATGTTCAAAGACCTTTGCAGGTGATGAATCCGAGAAAAAGAAATCAGTGCGAGAACTACTGGGAACCGCTCAGTAGATGTGGTGATGGGTCATCTGAGAAAAAATGAATTAAATAACTGTTTTGTTTTTCTTGGTGATCAATTATAAGGTTGTTTTTACAGCAATTACTAACTGATAATAGCTGATGTTTCGTGGGATGCGCCTTCTTCAAACTCTGAAAGGGTCAAATTGCCATTAAATCTACTTAGCCAAACGCTTTCGTAACCTTAAGCGGACAAGACATAACACAAATTTTTTCATTCGCATAATAAACTGCTTCTTAAATCATCCACCATTTTGCTCATTACCAGTGATTTAACGGAGACCAACTGCACAAAGTCGTACATGGGTTGGGAATGTGTTCGGTGCGTGTCAGAGAATCAATCTTCCAGTTCTCAGCACGTAAGCACCAGCGCCTAAAGCTCTTGACGCACTTTGGATTAATTCCACAAAACAAAAAACAAACGGCTAGGTATAGTAGTGCCTTGTGATCTCACGCCATGTTTCCGATCGATAGTGAAGAACTTGAGAACAACAAAACAGTGAGTGTTTAAGAAAGCCTGTTCACTGTGCAAGTGTATTAAGTTCTACCTGCTGAGGTTATGTTAATGTTTGACTGAGGATATGGCATGTCAATTTGACTCTTCCAGGCTCTGAAGAAGGTTAAACCACCAAAACGTCGGCCAGTATTGTACTGAATAAAATCTGCTGTTAACAATTTCGTGATTGTAACCATAGCGATGTTGAGATATTCGCAAAATTTGGATCCCAGGCAATTGTGATTTCGACTACAGCCTCAGCTTAACTTGGTACAATGCCGATTTTGCTCCCCTCCCTAGATCAGTCCCCATGACGGGTGCTTGCTGATGGTAGCGTTAGGTGGAAAACTAGCTGCGAGAAATGCAGAGCGAGGGACTTCGTAGTGCAGTGTGTAGTGCGCAAGCACCCGGGAAGGAAAATTGCGGTTCGATGTGACCCAGGGTCCGAATTTCGTTAATATCTCAGGATCGCTGAGGATGAGGAAATTCACATTATACGCTACCGTGCAGAAATTAAAAGGTTACCATTTTTAATCCCGTCTCTTCTCATCAAGAAAACAGTGTATCATTGACCATCGCCAAAGTTAAAAAGATGTGGTCCTGAGATTTGCTGCATGAAATAGAACAACAGTTCCTTTGGTGGTGTAGGAATGATTCAAAATGCTGTAAAGAAGGAGGTGTTTGATGAAAATTTCACAACAGTTTGCAGTTCTGCTTGAACCTGAACGGGTCGCAGTGATGTAAGCCATTTCCGTCTGAGATTTGCTTTGGAGTTTTTGAAGAATCCACGATGACAAATACAGAATTGATCCAAATTTTCGGATAAATATTAGCGGGATTTGAGCCCACACTAAGGTCGTAGTTTAAAAACTGCACCTTGACGTATGTTTATTTATTCTATTTTATTTATTTTACATGACCCGTCCGTCTTCTCATCTACTGTGCGAATTCCAGCACTTTTCATATTTGTCTCTTTCCTCACATCTATCATCCTCAAAGGCCTTTCAAAGTTTACGTGTAGACTCGGCTGTTGCTTGAAGATTTTCACTTCATCTTGAATGTCGTAGAATGCTGGTAGAGTCGATTCTCTCTGAAGTCCTGAAATGGTCGAGCTGAAGCGCTTCCAATTGGATTGTATAGAGTGATGTTTTCCCAGACAAGTCCGGCACCAATTTCCCGTCCTCGAAGGGATGAGAGGCCTGGTGAGCTAGGGGCGGAAGCGATCTAACACCGTGATCGTGGTGGTCGGCACCACTACCAATATGAAAGAAGCAAATCAATCACGAAAGTTTCTAAATCGCAGGCTATATCAACGAATGATCCAATATTCGATTCGTGTATGAAGGTCAGATCTGAAATTACTCAACAATACAGAAACAAGGCATCCATCCAACATCCCGGTATCCTAGAATTCCGGAATTCTCTTACAAAACGCTCGAATAATCGACATTGTAGGTAATAATTCACTGCGATTCTAAATAAGACCTTAGATTGAAATTCGTTACTTCTTTTTCGATCGTTCTTCATCTTTAGTCCCATTTTCATCATAAATTTCGCCTCCTTCCCATTAACTCTTTGTTAATTGTGGTGTTGAGAACGCAATGAAAATATCGGTTACGAGTTCCATCATTCCACTATTAAATGTGTCGACGTAACCGAATGAGAATTTCGTCATTAATCTCTGGTCGCAATTTATCCTTTCATAAAATCTATGTTTATCTCACAACCTTGTTAGAACTTCTTCCTTACTTAGTCATTTGTCATGTCGACCATGAACAAACCACTCTTTTCACTTTCTCGGAGTCGGAAAACTGGTCAGATCTCTCTACGAGGATGGAAACACTGACTTAGTTCATCTGTGGGCTCTTGTAAGTCGTAAAGTACGCATTCAGTCACCTCTGCAAGGATAAGGGTGGAGTCTAATGCATCCCGCACCATTAATCGTGTTAGCGATAGACGAACAAACTGCTCCGTATCACTTTGCTTTGATTTTTATTATTTAAATTACGTGCTTCACCTGATTTTCTTTTGGCCATCCAGTTACTTAGGTGCACCCCAGTAAAGTCTCCATTTGTCCACTTCACACGCAAGAGTAGCCCAGTGCGACCTGCTCACTCTAGGTAATTGTTGAGCATCGCTCTTCTAGGATCTTTGTGAATAGTTGCAACTACTCGGTCGGTACTCTTATTCTGTTGAAGAATACTGGAGTCTAGAATTTATAGAAAACATATAGCAAGCAGATTCTAAGATAGTTAATCATGGTGTTTAACAAGACCGTAGGCGCGTTTAATGCTTCGCACTACACTTGGGTTTGATCCCGCACACCAGGCTCACTAAACCTTCTATCCTTCCTGGGTTGGAAAATTAGTGCAAGACTTATCTGCGAAAATAGTAGCAGGCTCGATACATTGGCAGCCTCTTCCCCAACGAGGTTCAATGAAATCGAATGCGTGGCACATCCCCCAAGGATTGATCAAAGCCGAGATTCTTATCCTTTATCCTTCAAGCAACTTTTTGGAATTTTAGACGTTATCTGAACGCATAAATAGTTTTTAGTGTGACCTGCTGGAAATACTAATTGAAGCTATGTATTCTTTCTTTGATGAGCTTACGCGAGGTTGATAAAAATATTTATTACCGGCTAACGTTTCGACGTCTTCGTCTTCATCAGAGCCGATGATCCGAGTCGATGGTCCACGCTTGTTATTCGTCTCGATGTGGCGGCTTCGCCTTCGTGTCGAGTCAGGTCTTCCTCAGCGGTCCGTCTCCTCGAATGGGGCACACTCATTCAGTGATGCCCTTTTATACACGATGCTGATGGTAGATATAATGACAATATCCGTTGGTAACTACTTGTTTTTCTTCCAGACATATGTCGTGTAAGCTCATCAAAGAAAGAATACATATTGATTATGTACACCGAGGTTCAACGAAAGTCGGTTTCGAAGTACTAATTGAAGCTGTTACCTCTCAGCTGGTTACCTATCTAGCAATGCCATTAGCAATCACCTGTCAACGGGATTGATCTGGGGAGCCGACTTCGGTATTGCACTCAATTAAGCTTAGGCTGCAGTCGAAATAGAAAGAAGGTAAATACGAAAACAAATATTGTGATTTCGACAGCAGCTTCAGCTTAATAGAGCTCAATGCCGATGTCAGCTTCCCAGATTAATCCCGTTGACGAGTGGTTGCTGATGACTCTGGTAAATAGAAAACCAGCTGAGAGAAAGACTAGGAGGCACCGTTGCGTAGTGTGTAATGTGCCAACCCCAGGAAAGGAAATCTTGGTTCGATCTGGTCAGCTGTCCAAGTTTTACGAATATCTCACCATCTTTGTGGTTGATTTTGCATAATGCCCTGTCACCAAAATTGTAGTCGGCAGTAAATAAAAAAGTAAACACTGCCTCCTTGTCATCTTTACCTTCGGGTTTCGGAAACGAATCTTCAATATCAGAACTAACACAACAGTAGGCTATTTTTGTGACGTTCATGGATTTCCTTCCTCCAAGAACACAGAGGAGTGAATCTGGCGTGTATCTTCAATGATGTTCTTTTCGACGCCATTATTTTAAACAATGTTTGCCAGGAGCAGTTGAAGTGTGTTATGTGCAGATCATACGATATATGTGACAATTAAACCCTTAAATGTACCCGTCGGTGATCTTTCAAGGCACTGGTGAACCTGTGAAGCCGCTCTACTCAGTGGTTGATGTTCATTAATTCATATTAGCTGGTTCTGTTCCAAGGTTTCAACAGAACAACCTTCTGAGAATGAGCAGATGAAGAGCATCAGCTGCGACGTTGTGAATTGAGTATCGGCTGGCTTGGTTCAGAGTAACGAGAATCCACCAGCCGAGTTTTCTTTGACAAAAGTATTTTTGACAATAACTCACAAATTATTTTAACAGTCTTTCAAACATCTCAAGTAGTTTTTCTTGTCGTCAGAGTTGCTAGGTGTTCCTGGATGTTTGATCGAAACTATGACGTGCACTAGGTGTCTGTCAAACGGTTGTGAAGCTAAGGGGAAATTCGGTATTTTTAAGTCTTGCTAGGAGTAAAGTAGCCCGTAGTCCCAAGAATTCTCTTCATTGATGAATAAGCCACTCTAATATTGTTGGACGAATCATCTCATTTCTCGTAGGAACGCTCGATGCAAGTTGTCAGGATCAGCAGTTTTAAAGCTATCTTTGATCCATGTTGTTTGTGGACAAGAATAAAGGCTTATGTCTACGAACTAATAATACTTCGCTCTAGAATGATTGTTCTAACTGCATAAATAAATATTTTTACTCCATCGTTTAATCAACTTTTTGACTATTGATATGGAGCTTTTTACAATTTCTTTAAACAACTGACTTCTCGAAAGTAAGGATTATGTGGACCCAGGACCTCAGAAATAATCAACTTAGTAACTTACACACTTATTTAGACAACCCTTCTCCATTTGTCATCCACAAACCAGCCATTCATGCATTCATATTGGTGTGGGGGCTGAAGGTTGAAGCCCGATTCCTTAAATAGCTGATCAAAAGTGATTTTCTCTGAAACTCAAAGAAACTAAATCCTAAGGTGGTCCCTGGCCATCGCTATAGGCCGCAACCAGCCCACTCCTTGGGCTGGAGAAAGATTTCCTAATTTGTGATTAGGATTACTGAATGGAAACTGAATGCTACAGCTAGTATGCTGAATAGTTTGTCCAAAGAAGGCGAAATCAATCCAAATGTCACCCTACTTGGATATTTGGATGGCCCGTCTTCACTGTTGAGCGGACCTCAGCACAATCTCCATTCCTTCGGAGTTTTGCTCGTTTATCCACTATGGTTTCCCGGAGTCCTAAAGTCAACCAGGCCAAAGTCTGTCCTAGGTCCTCACCACCACAAGCAGGCGCAGTCTTTGTGCATCAGAGGGAGATTTGCCACCAAGCGACTAGTTCGATATCAGGGCGGTAGTACCAACTCTATTACCTGTAGTCCCTTTGGCCGTCAAGTGGTTCGAGCTGACGCCAGTAAGTTCTCTATTTTTTCCCGTCGCCTGCAAGAGCAGTCTAGCGGCATTTGATCGCTCTAGGAACTCGTTGAGCATCATAACTTTTTTCTAGGCTCTCAGTGAAGAACTTTGACCATTGAGTCGATGGTTTTCCTGCAGTTCGTTTGACATCATTAGTGAATCCATTCACTAATGGCTCTTGTCCATCGGTTGTCGTTCATACGAATTATGTGCCCAGCCCACCTTATCTTCGCCTGTTTGGCGTACAGAACGACATCTTTGAATTTTGATCGTTGACGTGGGTAGGAGCTTGGCATCCTTTCCCTTCCTTGCGTGACACGGGGCATGCTAAGTGTGCTAAGTGTCGTCCGCCGCGCGTTCAATAACGCTGAGTGATTTTTCATTCTGTTTACGCAACAACTAGGTTTCTGGCGCACACGTTAACGGAAGATGTACCATTTACTCGAAAATTTGGGCACGGAGTCGGGTGTTCTTTGTTCTCTTCACTACATCCTCGATGCTCCTGATAGCTCCCCAAGCCGCTCGTTTCCTTCTGCTCAGCTCTGGAGCTAAGTCGTTCATCATATTGATTTCACGACCAAGATAGACATAACTGGAGCATTCGGAGATATTCGTTCCGTTGAGCGTGAATGGAGCTAACGAAACCAATCCGTTCTTCATGAACATCGTTTTCTTGAGATTTAGTCGAAGACCAATCTTTCCACACGCTTTATCAAAGCCCGCAAGCAGGCGTTCCGCTTGGCTAATGTCTGGTGTTATAAGAACGATATCATCAGCAAAGCGAAGGTGATGTATCTGCCGACCGTCGATTTTCACTCCCATATTATCCCATTCCAATGTTCGCATGACGTGGCGGCAAATAATTTTGGCGAGATTGTATCGCTTCGTCTAACTCCTCTTTTAACGTCAATATTAATACCGTTGTAGAATGGTTGCGACATCTTGGTTGCGACATTTTCGTCCAACTTACGAAGAATCTTTATGTACTGAGTAGGGGATCCCTGACTGTCAAGGTTTCCTTGACTGTCTCTATCTCAGTTGAATCAGAAGTCTTCTTTAAATCGGTGAAAATGAGACAGAGCGGTCTTTTGTACTCTAGCGATATTTCAATGAGCTTTTCTATCGTGTGGATGCGGTCCATCGTATTAAATAATTTTCGAAACCCTGCTTGCTCACATGGCTGTCCTTCGTCCAATGTTCTCTCGATCCTGTTTAGGATGACTAGAGTGAAACGTTTGTAGACTACAGACAGCAAGCAGCTCGGGCGATGATTACCGATATCGTGGAGGTTTTACCCTTCTTAAACAATAATACGGTCTTGCTGGTCTTGCGCTGAGTATGAACCTTGTATTCAGACAGATAACGTGTGAAGAGCCGAGCCAGTGTGCTTACGAGGACTGGCGGAAGGTTCTTCAGATGTTCTGATCTTATCCTGTCCGGACCTGGTGCTGTTCGATTTTTCACCGACGAAATGGCATGTCGGATTTCGGAGGGGGGAACTGGTGGTGCAACATATCCATCCTTTTTTATTTCATATGACGGAAGGTGGACTTGAGTATCGAAGAGATGTGAGTAGTATTCGTGAATGATTTTCTTCTTTACCCGTTTGGACGCTGTTATTGTTCCGTCAGGGCGTCGGAGTGCAATCGTCTTGGTTTTTTTTTTGGTTTTTTGCGAATGCCTTTCCCAGCCTCTACAGCTTCGACCATTACTGCTGCTCTCCCCTGTTTAAGATCTTCTTTTATCGCCTGTCTGTATTGTTTCGCAAGTTCGGACGTTAGTTCGCGGTTGCTGGAGACGGACGTCTCTCGGTGACTTTCGCACTCTCAGCTTCTACAACGCTAACGTGAAGATGTTGAATGAGCCGATCGTATTCCACGTCGCTGTTATCAACAACGGCATCTTCCGCCGCCCGGGGCACTGCCGCAATGCTAGTTTGTGCTCCCAGACCAATCCCGTTGAAGGGTGATTGGTGGTGGCACTAGTAGATCGAAAACTATCTGAGAGACAGACGAAACAAAAGACCCGCATGGTGTGATAGTAAACGCGTTAGCTCCGAAAATCGTAATAACGCGTTCGATACTGAGATTTTTGTAAAACTTAGACCTCAGTCCAGATTCGAACTCGCGATTACTCATTCCAAGGGTTCATGTGTAACCCACTGTACCACTGACGCCTTTCTCCCGGCCATCTCGGCATCACTGCAGTTCTATTTTCCTTACCCTGGAAGAAATAGTAGAGAGCAAATAAAAAGTTATACAATATCGAAATTTGTGTGTTTTGTATTCTCTCAGACAAATCTGGTACCAGTTTGCCCACCACGGTGAGCTGGAGGAGTTGGTTAGCTAGAGGCGCTGGATGCAGCTGGTGACTTTGAGTGCATTGCAAAGCACCACTAATCACATACCATCCACGTCGCTTGGTTTGATTTAAATTCTAAAAGAGTCTATCTCATAGAAGTTCTCAAGAAATGATTTTAACTGTTTCCGGAGAACTTTCAATTTTCGGTTCTACGTTATGAAGCGTGTGGCACTGTGGTCAGAGGTGCCTTGCACCAGACGTAGAATCGATCCCTGCGCCCATGGCCCACCAAGCCTTCCATCCCTTCGGGGTCAGCGAATTGGTACCAGATTTGTCTAGTACAATAGCAGCACTGGCTCGATGAATCGGTAGGCCACTCACCGCGAGGCATTGTAAAGGCCAGATATGCACTCATTCACCTCCAAACGATGCTTAATGAAGTCGTGTGCATAACGCACCCTCAGAGATTGATCAACGCCGAGAGCTTTATCCTTTATCCTTTGTTGAGCAAACGCGAGGTGTTATTATTATTCTTTATTCACAAATAAGCTGACGTTTCGGCGGACTTCGCCTTCTTCAGAGCTTGGAAAGGTCAAGTTGACAGCAATCTATTCGGCCAATCACCTCCATAATCAAACAGAGAAAACGTTAAACCAGGATTTCAACCACAATGAACACAACTTTGCGCACCCACCGCTTTCTATGAGGCTTCCACTGAGTATGTACTAGGCACGCATAGGACCCAGAGACATGAGCAGGAGGATTTTGAAGTACGCAAGTAGTAGTCAAATCTACCGTTGAGTCGGTCGGCGAGATTGGTGGGGTATGCCGAAGAATCTTTGGAATAACTTCATTGTCCATAAATTTCACTACATTTAGTTTACCTGTTGATTGGGAACTGCGCTCAGGCGAAGTTGCTTCCAGTATCGAAGAGTTATGATCTCGGCCAGAGTTCTTCCTTTGAGATTATGAGAAGAATCATCGTGATATCGAAGAAGTGGAGGCACTCAATGTATTTGCTATAACGATTTTCGCACACGAAGTTGGTTTCTCCAACCCTTCTCCAAGCACAGTTTTTTTTTGCTCTAACTTTTATTTACTGCTCACTCTTCTTTCATAGCAGTGTACGATGTGAAATACACATGTGTAATCCACACCATGCCCTTCCTATAAGAAAGGAATGGGCAGTAAAAAAAAAGTTAGAAAATTGGGATTACGACTGCAGCTTCTGCTTAAATGGGTCCACTGCCAAATTGTGCTTTCCTAGACCATTGTGGTTAACGGTTAAATGTCGATGGAAAAAAAAAGGATAGCAGAGAGAAAGCCAAAACGA
>MQTX01000227.1:227617-244828 GCA_009735665.1 Angiostrongylus cantonensis | reverse complement strand
TTTAAATATTAAAGGATAAAGGATAAAGCTCTCGGCATTGATCAATTTTTGAGGGATGTGTCATGTATTCGACTTCATTAAGCAAAGTTTAGAGGTGATTGAATGTGTATCTGGTTTCTACAATGACCCACCGTGGCCTAGCGATGTATCGAGCCAGTGTTGCTATCCTCCCAGGCAAGTCTGGAACAAATTTGCCGAACTTGGGATGGAAGGCTTGGTGAGCCATGGGGACAGCCATCGACTCCACGTGCGTGTCGCAGTAGCGCCTCCAACCACTGCTCAACACGCGCCCTCAAGACACGAGATGCGAAGAAAAAACCATCACAATAAACCGAAATTTGGAATTTACTTGACAATTCCTCTAATAAAGGCGCCTTTTTAAAATAATAAAGTACTTCCTAATGTGCTACGAGGGGTGAAATATAGAACGTTGAGAAAACGTAGATCTGAGAGCACAAACCGGAGCAGTGCAAAGCAAGGACCTCAGGGGTGAAGTGGGTAAAACGCGAGTCCCGTAGAGGGTAATCGCAACTTGGAATCTGGTACGGGGTCCAAGTTTTGTGAATATCTCAGCATCATTGTGGGTGTATTCCACACAATACACTGAAGTGAAAAAATAATACACATCAGACAACAAGTTAAAAGATTTGATAAGGAAATGGCCGAACTTTGCTAAATCAAACGATGCTCCATCAGATACTCCGCAGTTCTCGTTTGGAGATAAAGGATAAAGCTCTCGGCATTGATCAATTTTTGAGGGATGTGTCATGTATTCGACTTCATTAAGCAAAGTTTAGAGGTGATTGAATGTGTATCTGGTTTCTACAATGACCCACCGTGGCCTAGCGATGTATCGAGCCAGTGTTGCTATCCTCCCAGGCAAGTCTGGAACAAATTTGCCGAACTTGGGATGGAAGGCTTGGTGAGCCATGGGGACAGCCATCGACTCCACGTGCGTGTCGCAGTAGCGCCTCCAACCACTGCTCAACACGCGCCCTCAAGACGCGAGATGCGAAGAAAAAACCTTCACAATAAACTGAAATTTGGAATTTACTTGACAATTCCTCTAATAAAGGAGCCTTTTAAAATAACAAAGTACTTCCTATTGTGCTACGAGGGGTGAAATATAGAACGTTGAGAAAACGCGTCAGAGAAACGCCATGTATTCAACTTCGTTCGCAGAATAGTAGAGGACAGTGAATGCGTAAATGGCCTATACTATGACTTTCTGTGGCCTGCCGATGCTTAAAGTTACTGTTTCTATCATCCCAGGCAGGTCTCAGATAAATTTTTCTTCCCTAGAGAAAAAAGAGCCTGAGGCATGGAATCGAAATACGGAGAGTTCATGCATCACAGAGCACTTCTTATCACTGCGCTATTGCTTGTCTTTAGTACTGGAGCTTATAATTACTTGCCGCCTATCGCTGTCACTTCATCAAGCCTTTGACGAACTCAAGGAGTCGTAGTAGCGCTGTAAAGATGATTCGCCATGTCCAATTGATTCACTTATCCAGTGCCATGTGGTGAGTACAGCTGCTTGCGTGTTCTTGGAACGATTAGTGCCTGATTCACGAAGAACTACCGTAACTATAGCAGCTCGGTGTGTTGTTTTTTTTAGAGTACGGCTATTTCGATGTGTAATGGCTGCTGTTTAATTGTTTTCTTCGTTTACGTTAAATTGTCCGTGAACGCGTTATGAGTTCCCATCCGTTACATACCTATTTACTAATGCTTTTAGTAAGCTTTTCGTCATGAAGAAAAATCACAAGAAGTAAACGCTTCACCTTCCTTAAAAAGATGTCATTCTTTAGAAAAACAAACGAAATCTCTCTTGAACAGTTTTCGTCCATGTTTGTCAACTTTTTTGCTTACTCATCACCTAGGCTTATCTGCTTCCTAACAAAACTTCTATTCTTTTTACTTCTGTTTAGCAAACACGAGGTATTATTTTATTTCTTTATTTACGTACAAGCTTAAGTTTCAGCGAAAAAAAAAACGTCGAAACGAAAAACTTTGTTTCGCCGAAACGTCAGCTTGTACGTAAATAAAGAAATAAAATAATACCTCGTGTTTTCTAAACAGAAGTAAAAAGAATTATTCCATCAATGCCGAAGTTAATAGAAAGTCGGACGTGGGAGTTACTAAAACTCCTATTCATGCGTCAGTGTATTACTCATTAAACAAATTCTCACTTTTCCTCAAAAATCCGAAAACAACCACGCCAGAGTGTTCCAAGGTCGGCTTTACCTAACAGATGATCGCTGAGGCTTGTTGTGGGTCTGCGTAAAGTTAGCCTCTTTCCAATAGGTTTCCTTCAAGATCGCGGCCATTCTTGTTCGTTTGTTCTTAACTAGGTTTCTGGAAGAATCCGTAGTCTTCTTCTTCGCTTGAAATAGCTCTCTACTACTGTGTCGATATACATCTTTTTTTCTTGAAAACTTTGGCTTGATGGCTTTCTTTTCTTTAATTCCGACTATGTCAGCGGAATCCATAAATCAACTACAACCTCCATACTTTTATTTATTAAAAGGTTTTATGCTTTATAACAAAAAATAAGCACGTGTTGCAAAGTCATAAATATATACAAATAATTCTAAGTACATAAATGTAAACATACTTACCTATTTTGATACTTGGATGGCTCATCCTCACTGGTTGTGCGCACACCAGAATAATCTCCATCCCTTTGGTTTTTTGCTGGTTTAGCAACTTTGGTTCCCTGGAGTTGCAAGGTCAGCCTAGGCAAAGTCTGCAACAGGTCGTTAGCACCACAGGAAGTCGTCGCCCATGTGGATCAGAGGGAGATTGTATGCAATCAGTTTGATACCATGGCGGTGGTGGATCCTGACATTGGTTTACTTTTAGCTGAGCTCCCTGATGGAAACGTCGAACTCGTTCTCAGCTTGGGAGAGCCTGCCGAGGGATGAATCCTCTCTCGCTGTGCATAGCAGTCCGATACCCAGGAACACCTCCCAACTACGATGAGGCGGTCAAGTGTTGGTAGGCAGTATTTCATCTAATAAAAAAAAATTCTAAAAGAAAAGACAGCAAGTTAATACGACTTAATCAAACAAGAAAATGTGTGCAATTGACTCTCCTAAAAATGGAAAGGGACCAGTAAACGAAAGCGATGTGAAGGATTCCAGTACGGAAGCCTAAAAAATCCTCTTGATAATCAACATTGATCATCACGAAATGCTATAAGAAATCGAATGGCAATCACTGGAGAGTACAGCGGCTTAATTAAAAGCGAAAATTCAGTATTATAATACGATCAAAAGAGTTAGTTAACATATCCGTTCTAAAGAGTCAAAAAAGGCTCCTGGTTAGCAGAAGACAATGCGTCCTAAGCCAAGAGATAGATGAATCGAGAAAAAAGAGTTAAATCCCTATTTCCCTGCGTGAGTTCTGTAAGTGCCTTATTTGTCTCTGTTACTTAATAATAAATACATAACTATATTATCAAATGACAAAGGATGAAGCTCTCGGCGTTGATCAATCCCTGAGAGGTCCGCCATGTATTCGACTTCAGTAAGCATCTTTGGAGGTGACTGAATGCATATCTGGCCTTCACAATGACTTGAAATGGTCTGCCGATGCATCAAGCCATTGTTGCTATCCTCCCAGACAAGTCTGGTACCAATTTGCTGACCCCAGAGGAATGGAAGGCTTGGTGAGCCTTTGGCGCGGGGATCGATTCCACGTGTGCGTTACAGGGCGCCTCCGACCATTGCGCCACACACGCCTCAATTATATTATACAACTATATCATATATTTAACCATATTACACATTATTTTTTTCACATCGCTTAGGTAGTTTCGACATCGTCTTTTGAACTGATATTTTTATTTTTTACTTGTTGGCTCACCAAGCCTTCCATCCCTCCGGGGTCGGCAAATTGGCACCAGACTTGTCTGGGAGGATAGCAGCACTGGCTCGATACATCGGCCGGCCACCGCGAGTCATTGTAAAGGCCAGATATGCATTCAATCACCTCCAACGATGCTCAATGAAGTCGAATGCATGGCGCATCCCTCAGGGATTGATCAACGCCGAGAGCTTCATCCTTTTGCTTGTTCTAGTTTGTTACTTCATCGTAATAAGATTAGGTTAGTCAGCACCGAACTGCACGGTGTGCAGCAAGCCGATCAGCACCGTCCCACTGCACAGACCCTAAGGAGCTATTGTGTACGTTACATCGATAGTCACTGCCTTAGCAAGTTAGAACGTCGGACACTGAAATGTGATTGGGTGTACTTCACTCATTTAAATGAATACCATATATGTGATCAGAGATCAAAAATCAAAGTTGCCGTTCTATACGCCAAAGATAAGGTGGGCCGGACACGTACTGCCTATGAATGATAACCGATGGACAAGAGCCATTAGTGAATGGATTCCTCGGGATGTCAAACGTACTGCAGGGAGACACGGACCCGATAGTCAGAATTCTTCACGAAGAGCCTAGAAGAAAGATATGACGCTCGACGAGTCCCTAAAGCGAGCAGAACCCATTGGGCTACTCTTGCACGCGACAGGGAGAATTGGAGGATTTACTGGCGCCCGCTCCAGTTACTCGATGATCAACGGGAATACAGGTGATACAGGTGTATAGGGGTGTATAGGTGAACTTCATTGGCTTTATGTTCAGCCTTTGTTGGCGACATTCAAATTGATGTTTATTTCGTTTGTCGGAAATGCTACGGTGATTTCTGAAAACGGTAAATAAATTCTCATACTTGAATGCTAGAATTGCCCGTCTTTTATAAATAAGTGATGGTCGTGCGGTCTCAGCAGTTTTTCTATTCCCCAGTATTTTCCTGGCTGTGTGAAACTTTCCTTCATCAGAGCCTCAAAAGTCGAGCTGTAAGGCATTCCCACGTCTTTACTTCTTTCCAGTGAATGACCATCTTCATAGCAAAGAAAGGCCATTTCTGGCATTGGCTTACTCTTAGCACTTCTAGATGGAAATCCGGAAATATTTCCTTGGGGTCCAAGTTTTGTGAGTATCTCAACATCATTGTGGCTGATTAACCAGAGGGTTTGCGTGAGTATTGCCTGTTTTTGCTCTACCACTGAGCTCTTCTCAGCATTTGTCATATCTACCGTCAAAAACGTATTTGTGCAATAGCTTTTGCTATTTATTATAAGTTTCAGTATGACATAAATCTACAATAAATTCTGTTATATCGCGGGTTTTTATCGATATGATCTTTTACTAGGCTTTGAGTATTTCTTCCTCTTAGAAAAGACTTCATTGCACTTTATTCTTTTCCGATTCGTTAACCCTGAAACCTTTAAGGCCTTATTTCCTTAAAGGTTGCTTGGTTGTTTCTGAATATTGGAATCTTAAGGACTTAAAGCGTATTTTCCGAGTAGTTGCTAGCAAAATACTCTGCTTCAAAGTACTTAGTGGAAGTGTCGGTTTTATAGGCTATGCTTTAAATTGAAAAATTTCTATACACTGGTATAGAAAGACCAACAACAGGAAATAGTGCAGCGTAGTGGAATGCATTCTCAGTAACGTTTGCAAGATATCTAGCTCAATCTCCACCTTAAATGAGATCTATTTGTCCTCTTATCATCCATCTCAACATTGAAGGATTTTTGGTGTTTTTCAAACTTTTCATCGTAACTTTCGTAACTTATCATTTCGTTCTCTTCTGAGAAATTCCAGTGGACAGTGGGCACCGAATTTATTCCTCTAAAATGCTTAACTTTTTTTTGAAATTTTCCAATGCTCAAGAAAGTGCGGTTTCAAAAGAAACTCGAACTTGTTTTACTTTACCTTTGCGCTTTTACCCTTAAAATTTTTATTACACTATGAATTGTTTTTTATTCAATTTCATTCATACATAATATCCAAAGAGTCTAATAGTTTCCTATCATAACGGAAGTGTGGATCAATTGTCATCAGAGCAGCTTGGAAATGGGCGTGGCTACATGAGTAGACAAGAACTATGAAAACCATCACAATCTCGCCTACTCGCAAACCACGCCCACAAAATTTTGTTCATTTCGTCTATTTTCGCCTCTATCACACGTAATCCCTATTGACTATGAGTTGTCTTAAACAAACACCATCACACACGGCAAATAACCAATTCTAATGGCTACGAAACTGTAGCTCGGGATAGGTGTAGAGGAAATCCTAAGCCCCCAAACGACAACTCTAGCGATAAAAAGGTCCTGTTTATCTTACCCTTCATCTCAAATGATGTAATTGCAGCTATAAAACGCTGCTTAAGAATGGCGGGTCTAGAAAATTCGGTAAACGTCGTTGAAGTGCCACCGACTACTCTTAGGCTCCAGCTGATTCGTAACCGCCTATATGACCGTCTATGTGCAAACGCAAAATTGAATAATTTACCCTAATGGTAGAGAGGGTGATTGCATGAGTTCAGGTACAGTTTACCTGATCTCCTGTAAGGCGTGCGGAGACGAATACATTAGCGAAACGGGTAGACCGCTCTGCGTCCACATAAAAGAACACCTAGTCGGCAAACGTCAACCAAACACTCCACTAGGCACGCATAGGACGCAGAGACATAATGGGGAGGACTTTGAAGTACGGGTTACGATCTTCTCACAGGAATTGAGAACACAAGCGCGCACAACTCTCGAGGCGTTCTGAACTAATTCCAGAAATCCGGAAATGAACCACGGGAGGAATGCCTCATTATTACGCTTGATATTGGGCTGTATGCAAGTCTGTTATTCTGATGGGATGGGCATTTTACGTTTCCATGTGAATTCTGTGCCGTTGGTCTCCACGTGGCATACTCAGGGGAAGACTCATAGAAAACGGTGAGTGTGCAAAGGAGTTATTCTGTGCTCAATGTGATTGAAATCTTGGTTTAGTTTCCTCTTTTTGGTTATGAAGGTGTTTGGCCGGATAGACTGCTGTCAACTTGACCTTCCCAGACTCTGAGGAAGGCGAAATCCGTCGAAACGTCAGCTATTCGTGAATAAAGAAGAAAATAACACCTCGCGTTTGCTCAACAAGAACACGAAGAAACACCATTGAGTCCTGCATTCATTCTGCTCACAAGCATTTAGTCCTATTCTCGATCAAGGGTGCGCTTCACGGAGCCCATTTGACTAAAAAGGTCCGAGATCAAACCACCGCCTAAATAAAGCATTAGGTTGCTCGGAATCTAGTGCAGATTTTTCAATATTTGCTCTTGTTGTACACGTCTTAGAAACAATCTTTCCTGAATGATGGGCTATTCCATGTAGGATTTGTAGGTAAAAGGAATTTTACGCACTGTTGCCCTCAGGTATTCTCAACAAATTTCAAAGGTTAGGATTTGTGAGGAGAAAACAGTTATCTCGACACGTCTACTTCTATGGATTCAAACTTGGCTGTTGTGCAGCAAAAGACTCGAAACACTGATGACGGACTGGGTAAAAAAATATGTTAAAATATGCGACGTTACTTACTTGATACTTGAACGGGCAGCCATCACTAGTTGCACGGGCCCCAGCATAATCACCATTTCCCAGAGATTTGCTGGCTAAGCCATTGTGGTCCCCTGGAATCCCGAAGACAGCCTGGCCAAAGTCTACCCCTGATCGTCACCACGATAGGCAGTCGTAGCCCTTCTGGATCAGAGAGAGATTTACCACTATGCGACTTTGATACCAAGACGATGGTGGATCCAGGTATTGGTTTACTCTTAGCTAAGTTTCCTGATGAAAATGCTGGACTCCTTTCCAGGCATCCAAAAAAAAAAAAATCTGGAAGCTCGACAATTGCCTGTTGTATGAATTAATACCATTTTACTCCATCTATGGAAAGGTATTGTAGACTACGAAACTCCCCCTCAATCGCCATACTTCCCAAAATTTTAGCCTCTGCTTTCAGTGAATTCAGCTCTCCTGATTCTCGAAGTTTTATGCAAAGAGAGTAAATAAATTTTCTTCTTGTGGACAAGAAACAATGTACTTCAATGCCATTCATTACGATTATAATGTTCAATTCGAGATGAGATGTGCCACTTTAAATAACACAGGTTCATATCCTGTACTAATTTCTGAGCAATCTAAACAATTTAGAATAGTTCACTTGTAACTTCTGGAAAACAAGTGATTTATGTTTGCTTTCTTATCTACTGCCTACTACAATTTTAACGGCAGAATATCATCCGAAATCAACCACAACGGTGCTGATGTTTCCAAAACTTGGACCGCTGCCGAAATCGAACAACGTTTTCCTTTTCCGGAGGCTTGGCCTTTACACACTGCGCCATGGAGTCCCTTGCTTTGAGTTTCTCTCAGCTAGTTTCCTGTCTCATCTATCATTAGCACTTTATTTGTGTGACTGAATATTTACTGGTAAAAGAACCTGATTTTAAACGCCATTATTTTAGTGCAGTGCAAGTTTTTGTGAACAAAATCTCTTCGTTTGTAAGCTTTTTTTTCGTGTTTTTTTTTCGAAAAATTATCTTTTGGACGAATGTCAACTATCCAATGATGCCGTTGTTTACTTGAGCAGCTCGGACACTGCTGTGACATATTTACTCGTACGAGTAGGATGGCTGTGGTTATTGCAGTTGCTAGCGGAAAATAGGCCTTTGGTTCTCCGCACCGAATAGCCACTGGCTTTAAGCAGAATGCTCGACTTCGTGAGAAGACGCCACGTGAAACTTTTCGTAGTTGATGCAAGGCAATACCTCAAACTTGGGTAATTAAACCGTTTATACATATAAATGCAGCATCAATACAACGGTAATGTCAACGGAGAACTACTGGCCCTACAAGCAAGGCATGTTCAAGGCTATAAGGTGCTGTACCTACTACTGAAGTGAATTTATACATATAAATGCAGCATCAATACAACGGTAATGTCAACGGAGAACTACTGGCCCTACAAGCAAGGCTATAAGGTGCTGTACCTACTACTGAAGTGAGGCTAGCGTGGGCATAAGAGTATTGTAAATAATACTTTAACAACATTAGTACTATGATAGCAACAACTTGATGACAATGACAAGTAAAGGGATGCGAATGACGGCGACCGCACTAGGGCGTACAGTGGCCAAAATGCTAATGGCTAGAACAACAGAAGAGTGAGATGCAGACGAGCCGTGCAATAGGCTAAGCTAGAGATCTTATGTCCAGCGGTCAAGTGTACTTTGACATTGATCGATGAGGATAGCAAGTTACCTAAGCTTCGATGGTGGAAGCGACTACGAACGAGATGAGACATCTGAGCAACACGGTCAGGCCGCTGGTCTTGGATAACGATATGTCTGCAGCGTGAAGTTTGAGCAACGATGGGTGCCACCATTGCCTAAGACATCGCGGGTGAGAAAGATAGCGACAGAGAAATGATAAGCCTATGGCGGCTTAACAAATACACAGCATAAGATGACCGGCTACGCATGGCGTACCGTGTGGGAGGAATGGTACATGCCACCAATGGTGTTGCAGACAGAACGCATTTGAGGATAACCGCAGCTACTGACAACGCACCGCAGACCAACTGATAAACAACAAACATCAACACGTGAACGAGGATCAGGATAATGCTGGGAACATACTGGGCTGATGGGAAGCGTGGCGTACTGACAATGATGCTAAACTAATGTACAATTCGCAGCTGCCATTTAATAATGATATGATAAAGTTAGTGCTCAATAATGACTACGTGCAGTATGACTTAACAACTATGATAATCTACATCGGTAACACACGAGATCAATACGGTGCGGATCTAAAGGCCGACGAACCCCGACAGGAGCGAACTCAAATAGCAATTCACGAGGTTATTTATATGCTTCTAGAGAAGGCGGTATTTGGCACAGATTCAGCTTCTTTTACCGAAAACACTCGTCGGATACCGTTTCCAAATCCTCTCAAAACCAGAGATTAGCTGGCGGAAGCTTGCTCTCGCAAACATCCTCGTGCCCTTTTTGTTATTGTACGCATAATGACCTTTGGACAGTAATAACAAACGACAAGTTCAGATCGTAAAAATAGGTTTGCATAACAAGACTATTTATAGCGATCGAAGTTCCTTCGGATGGGATGAAAATATTTACGTGCTACGACATTTGCTAGGCAACTTGAGAAACAGTGGATATGATCCTTACTACAAAACATATAGTGATAGAAAGATAGAAATAGATATAGAAAGCAACAGAAACTATTCTGGGAATAGTTGCTATGGTGCTAGAGCGTTATGAGCTCCATGCCACGGGCAGTCCCAGAGAAGTCGAATACTAATGTGCGACTCCAGCAGGAAGAAAACTAGGTTTGTTCGATCAGAAATATATGTAAAAACAAACCAGCGCTTTCTTCCTCACTTCGACATAACTATTTTGTCATTACCACAGTAGCACTAGTATATGCATGTTGGTAACATTTCAATTCTCCGCTTTCAATAATCGACAATCTTGTAGAGTCGAGCTATAACTTTCAAGTGCCTTATTCCATGTTACATCTATAGTGTTATGTTTCCATATTGCCTCAGATGGTCGCGGTAATGATGCCGATCATCACGAGGACGGTGCTGGTTCCACCCGCTCCGGACTAATTATGCTTTTTATCGCTTTAGGGTCGCAAAATTTTTTTAAATTAAATAAAATTTTTAGGCATCCCAACGGCTTACCGCTTCATCGTGGCTGGTCGGCGTTCCTGTGTGTCGGGCTGTGATGTACAGCGTGAAAATTTTCGTCTACCCGGCAGAGTCTCCCAAGCTGAGAAGGAGTCCGGTGTTTCCACCAGGAAGCCCAGCTAAAAGTAAACCAATACCAGGGTCCGCCACCATCCTGGTATCAAAGTCGCATGATGGCAAATCTTCCTCTAATCTACAAGGGCTACGACTGTCCGTGGTGGTGAAGACCTAGGGCAGACTTTGGCCAGGTTGACCTCGGGATTCCAAGGAACCACAATGACTTAACCAGCAAATCTCCAATAAATGTTGATTATGCTGGGACCCGCACAACAAGTGAGGACGGGCCGTTCAAGTGTCAAGTGTGTTAAAGGTCGCGAAAATAGTGTCATACTTATTTCTAACATCCAAATAGAAACGTTCTAAGCCAGTTATCTCGGCAATCCAGGGAGGATAGACTCGCACAGCATTCAACGAGATTCATGACGAAGACGAAAATCCTCAAGCAGCAGCCGAACGAACTCACACGCAAAAAAAGTTGGAAGACCTTGGTGGGTGGTGGATGCAAAAAAGCGAATTGAATGCAAAAACAGCTGGGATCTGTACAGTAAATGTGAAACATGGGTTGCGTAGAATAAAATAAGTAAAGAACACCTTATATCTTTATACCTCTGATTTTCTGCTTCCACGACGATATCGTTCAAGTAGAACGCAACTGGTTTTTAGGTTAGACTTGAGACAATTTGAGGATTTCCACTTCAGGTCAACAGTCGTGGATTACTGTATTAATTACTGTTGAAAATCCGCGGTTGGGTAAAAATGTTTGGCATACGGTCTTTTGTGTTATCCACCAAACATTCGCCTTGGGGTTTTCCATTTTGACATAAGGTTTCACCGCAGATCGTCATATTACTAGTCTATTACTTGTTCCAGCAAATGTCTAAGCGCACGGAGTTCCATCTTCTCTCCAAACGAATTTACCCACACGCTAAGGTGTAGCTTTTTTATTTACGTTCGCAAACCGAGAAGAGTATCAGCCTTGGTCCTAGAAAGAACTAATCCTGTCGTAGGGCACCACAGTTCCCTATTTAGTTGAAGAAGAACATCCATCTCAACAAATTCTCACCTTAACTATTGTGGACTATTAATTTAAACAGTTTGGTTAAAAATTGTACGGTATTCTGTTTTAAATTGTAAAAAAAGATTCTCATAGGATCATACGTCCACGAAGACACTACTCCTATCCAGAAAAATCACACGTCTACACAGACTTTATGCCTAACCAGAAAGCCACATTTCACGGAAAGTTGGCAAATCCACCACAATCATTTCGTTGCGTCAATCGATATCATGAGCACTCAGAATCCAAACTCGAATTAATTGATAGGATTTTTGTGGTTTTCCCCACATATGGGTGTTGATTTCTTATAATTCTTGTCGTCAAGAGAACAGCTATTCTATTGATCGCAAATCGAATGATATCCAGCGAGATTTTCTATTTCTTTTTTATCGATCGATTATCGACTTTCAGATGCTTGTTCTAATGTGGATTTTCGGACTTCTGGCGATGGTGATGTGTCAGCCATTTTACGGCTTAGAGAAGCAAATTCTGTATGGATTTCAGGATCCGGACGAGATTCAGTGGAGACCAGATGTGAGTTATAACAATATTTTTAAAAAAATAATACCGTTTCCATAACGAAATATAATGAGCGGTTGTCCTTGGTTCGAGCTAACATGAAATTGAAGGGATATTTTTCTGAGTGATACAAATTAATTTTCTCAGAAAGGAAAACATATGCTCTATATGTTTATGAATTCATGAGAAAATGAACATTATGCACTTAATCGAAAAAAAATCCTCTTTTTTATACAGATCAAGAACACAACTTCTAATGAAAGGGAGTAAGTAGAAGCTGTGAAATGAGACCAAACAACCGACCACCCACATGGTTATTTCTTTCTTCTAGTTACTTACCGGTCATTTTTTGATCTACAGGTGTTCAACGACTACTCAATAACGCACGCTAAGCGATGTGTGATCGAAATCGATTACGTGAAAGTAATGAAAAAATGACGAAAGCTGGTAATATGATAAATGAAAAATGAGGGCGACCTACTTAAGGGCGATGATGAAAGCGACGAGAGAAACTGTGTAGAGGACGAAAGAAATGTTGCATGTTAGAGAGAAAACTGTGCCTAGCTTAATAGTAAAGGGAATGAGAGAAGTAGTAGGAGACAAGGATAATTTTTTCCAAGACCTCTAACTGATACCGTTGTCAGAGTTCGTGTTTTCCTTAAATCCTAATGCGTTTCATATTCCCAGTGCTTAAAACTTCTTGTGGTGAGACCTTGCCGACATGGGTTTCACTGTGCTGTCGGTATCTCTAAGAATACACAATTTTTGTTCTTCTGGCTTTTGAAAGCACATTTTTAGATGAACTCTGTAGTAGGAGTAAATGCTATCATAAAGAATAATGGGTAAAAAGCATCCAGCCCTGATCAATCGCTTAAGGATTTGCCATACACTTGGCTCCATTCGTTGCCTTGTTGTTGTCATCTAGGGTAAATTTGGCCACATGGTCATCTACTATTCTAAGAAGTCGGTATTTTTATTGCTTCGGCCAAAACATGGACTAATGAGTAATCGGGTTTTTTTCTTTGCTTTTTCAACGAAGGGGAACCGACAGATTGTTAGGCTTCACTGTGGGGCTGGATATACTCACGAGGATGGTTAACGGTTTCTCGCCGGAGTAGACATGGGTTCATCTGTCTGAGGTGACAGCTGATCGCAAAAAAAAAAACTCAGTCATGAATCCATGTCGAGTCCGGGAAAACCGCTAGCTACCCTTGTGAGTATATTAAGGGACCAATTTTTCGACCTCAAGAGTTCAGAAAGCTTGGTCTTCGCAAGGAGAGGGTTCGAACCAGGCAGGGTCACAAACAAATCGCTGTGCTAAAAATAAGAACCAATGAATAACGTGTTAATAGACGAATAGGAATTAAATATGAATTAGTAAAGAAGTGGAGGAAAGACAAGAATAGAAGAAGAGAAGAAACAAGAGGCAACTACAATAAAACCTAGAAAGCCGGAATAATGGTCAGCTACAAATAGAAATCATAGACAAGTTCTCAGTTTAAATCACTGAGGATTACGGTAAGGTGTGTGAAAAGTATTTGGCAAAAAGTTATTGGTAAGGCCACATGGTGGTGTGAAGAACACACAGATAAGTATAACAAGAAAAGAAATTAAGACATAGAGACAGATATAGGGGTAATGACGAAAAGAAAATGAGCAAAAAGGAGAAAACAAAAAAAAACAGAGAGGAAGCACCGTCGAAATCAGAATCAGTAAGACTACTTTAAAAATTTAATTAGACAAATCATGATTTCCTCACTTATCCTCGGATCTCGTTCGAAAAATCTTCATACTAAAAATTCAAATGTTTTGTTTTGAAGCATTAGAACATTCTATGCTATTTGTGCACATTATTTATATCTCTGTAATTTCCCTTAATGGAGGCGTTCGCATGCTCTAAAGCCTCCGTTTATTCGTCGCACCCATGCGTCAGCGCCACTTAAAGGGCTCTCAAGGGGCACGAACGGCATCGGCCTATTTCATCTGAAGGACTTTGCAATTATAGTTTTTGACAAGAAAATAACCACAGGAAAATTCGACGTGATCTACTGTGGCATAGCTTTAGCCTCAGTTTAGATTCCGGACATAAATTTCAAAACCTTTCTCAACTCTTAGATGTTTCATGCGTTAGAGGTGGATGTCGATGAACCCCACCTCTCCTCAGCTCTATTCTGTACTATCCGAGTCGGTGGTGATTAAGAGCTGCTCGCAAAGTTCAAAATAAATCTTTATCTCAGCAAAACACATTAAGACAAATTGAAATCAAAGCTGCATTTGACTGTCCAGCAGCATAAAACCCCATGACATCAAACCTTAGAAAAAGCACTAATCTGGTAACACTAGAAAAGATAAGAAAAGGCGATAAGGAGTTTAGACAAAGTACTCCTATTTGAATTTCGATTCGTTCCCTCGCATAAATCGTCTTCTTCGTAAATTGTCTACCTATTTGTCTGACTTCGGCTACTGCGCTTGAGAACTTTGGTCTTTGTTACGAAACTCACTGATGCTTGAATTTCTCTAGAATCTATGGAAAACTAAGGCATATCTAAGTCTTCGTCGTAAATTCGTTTACCACTGCAGATCAAAGATAACTAACCCTTCGTAGACAAGTATGCCACTAATTTTATGGCCATGGAAGATTTGTAGGGATGATGGAATCGAAGAGAGTTCAAACCAAAAGGCTCCGGTCGGTAAATTATTCAACGATCTCTGTACTACTGCGCCTTAACTTCCTAATTAAATGGTCCAAAATTTAGTGAGTAAAAACGTTTTCAGAGATAAAAATTATGCGTTTGGTCTGACAGTGATGAACAAATGGCACAATTACACTTGGAAACCATTCGATTTGCACTCCTTCCTTTTAAATTTACTATTACTAAGGTAGTCCTATTGTATTAATTATCTGCACTGGAAGCTAAAGGGAAGGTCCTGAAGATATCCATGTTTACAGATCGCATAAATCGTCTTCTTCGTAAATTGTCTACCTATTTGTCTGACTTCGGCTACTGCGCTTGAGAACTTTGGTCTTTGTTACGAAACTCACTGATGCTTGAATTTCTCTAGAATCTACGGAAAACTAAGGCATATCTAAGTCTTCGTCGTATATTCGTTTACCACTGCAGATCGAAGATAACTAGCTCTTCGTAGACAAGTATGCCACTAATTTTATGGCCATGGAAGATTTGTAGGGATGATGGAATCGAAGAGAGTTCAAACCAAAAGGCTCCGGTCGGTAAATTATTCAACGATCTCTGTACTACTGCGCCTTAACTTCCTAATTAAATGGTCCAAAATTTAGTGAGTAAAAACGTTTTCAGAGATAAAAATTATGCGTTTGGTCTGACAGTGATGAACAAATGGCACAATTACACTTGGAAACCATTCGATTTGCACTCCTTCCTTTTAAATTTACTATTACTAAGGTAATCCTATTGTATTAATTATCTGCACTGGAAGCTAAAGGGAACGTCCTGAAGATATCCATGTTTACAGGCATTTGTTTTGGCTTTACATCATCTGTGACTAAAATAGCTTGTTTTGAAATTGTGAGATTAGATATCACACGCGTCTAGAATCGAGAGAATTTGAAATGCGTAAACAGAAGCTAATATTAGACAAATTAATATAATAATATAAGTGGCTTAATGTGATGATAGAGGAAGTTCAGAGAAAACTAAGTGGTACTAAACCAGACATGGTCTAAGCACCATGGTGCTAACATAGAACGATTTATGATTCGTGCGCTCCAAGCTTAAAAAAACCTCTAGAATTACGACTAGCTAACCAAAAATACCAACTTACCTTTTCAATTTAGCTTTGAACGCTCATATATGGACACTTTCACCGTACTCTTTCAGATTCGACATTACCAACATTTTCACTTTTCGGAAGAACCTGAACTTTGTTCCAATAAATAAGCACAGCTACAAAGTGATGCTTATAAAGGGTCGATCTAAAGACGACGATTGCATGAGTTCCGATAGTATATAGATGATCTCTTGTAAAGTACGTGGGCACGAATAAGTTGGCGGAACGAGTGGACCACTCCATCTCTGTGTAGGAGAGAACTTCGTTGGGAAAATTGAAATAAAACAAAACACTCCACTAGGCACGCACAGGGTTTAAAGATATAGCGGAGAAGATTTTAAAACAAAGGTCACTACTTTCGTACAGCAATCTACAAAGTTGGAGCGCAAAGCCTCGAGCCATTTTGGATAAATTCCAAAAATCTGGAAATAAATCACAGGAAAGACTGGCTTGTAATCACACGTGACTTCACCCCATGAGTCAGACTGAATTTTTGACCTGACCCTGGCACATTTTTCACCCATGTAGGGCTCTACGAAGTTGGTCTCCACCAAGAACTGACAGATTTACAAAGAAAAAAGGATTATTTTCGACTATTATCTACTTCCTATCCTTTTTCATAGCAGCGCACGATATGACACACATACACAAGGATGCTAAGAAGTGATCGAAATTCGGAACCTCAGGACGTCTTCGAACCTTCGATTACGCTTACCGGAAGCTCACTTGCTATCCACCACACCAACCAAGGCCTTTTCATTGCCTTTCAGCTACTTTTTTCTACTTTATCGGTGCTATCAGCAATTAACCATCAGCGGGAGTGACTTATGAAGTACAAATCGGCACTGAACCCAACTAAGCTGAACGTGCAGTCGAGATCACAAGTTTTTGACTACTTTTTATAATTGTCCATTATCTTTACTTATCTTTCAAGGTTAAACACTGTGATTTCGAAAATTCGGTCATGGAATTGTGATTTCAACTGCCACTTCAGCTTAACTGAGTTCAGCGCCGATTTGTGCACCTCAGGTTATTCCCGTTGACGAGGGATTGCTAATTGCACGGATAGGGAAGAAACTTAGCTGAGAGAAAGGGAAAGTAATGTCCTTGGCTGGAGTGGTGTATAACACTTGACTCTTCGATAA
>MQTX01000227.1:121109-226330 GCA_009735665.1 Angiostrongylus cantonensis | reverse complement strand
AATGTCCTTGGCTGGAGTGGTGTATAACACTTGACTCTTCGATAAAGGTAATTTGGGGGTTTGAAGTCCACATAGGGTTTTGACTTCTGCTCCTACCTCAGCATCCTTATGGTTCTACCCTAAAGCAGTGAAAGAACAGAAACAGAAAACCTGTTCACTACGCGAATAGAATTTATGCATTGTTCATTTTTCCGCCTGGGTTATCAAAGTATTTGACTGAGCAGATTACAATTCAATTTGACCCGTTCAGCCTCTGGTGGCGAAATCGTTAAAATGTCACCCATTATTGAGCAGGCCTTATTTTCGGCAACCTCGTATCTGCTCAGGAAGGAAACACTAACTTTGTGAAACTATGATTCCACGAAATTTCCCTCTCATGTTCGTTATGTCAATGGAGTCGAATTTACGGGCACATCTTTAATGGGATTAATAACTTCCTACTGCTTAACCCTCCTTCATTGTGAAATCCCCTTTCAGGTGACTATTCATTGACCCAGATTCGCGTTAGATCTGTTATGTTTACATTCCAGTACGGTAGCGTTCTAAGGTCAATTGAAAACAGAACTAGTGACGTCATCAACAAATAACCGTATTGTTGTTGTTGCTGTTCGATTCTCTTCGAAATTCCAATTATTCAAATTCCTTCGGTTAATTAGTGGCAATAATATTTCGCTATATTTCTATCAATATTTCGCACACTTGCACCTGCATAATTTCTAAGTAAATCTCAATCAAACATCACAGGAACGGAAATTTTGCATTTAAAACTTAAATGAAACAAATCAATATCCAGCTATTTGTCGTCAATGACAGAATGATAAACATTGTGGCAGGCCTTCTAAATTAAATAGTAAGTTGATGGGCGAAGAATAATAGAACACCTAAGACGTGTGTAGTGCAGTGGTTAGAAGTGACCTGAAATTTGCAACTCCTTGGTTCGATTCCTTTCCTCGATCTAAAGAGAATTCTCAACACCTGTGTCAATAATATGGTAATAGACCTGTTTAGGAGGACAATAACACTCATTTGACACATCGGTACGCCAACACCAGTGATTGTATAGGCTAAATAGAACCAAATTCATAGTCATCACAACTGGATTGTTCAAAGCCAAACGCTCTATCCTTTGCTAATCGCTCCAGCATGTGATCACAGAGAACTTAGAATCTATCGCTCAAGTTTTAGCGTCCACTTACAAGATTCTAGAAACTTTCTGGCTACGTGCATCTATGTGAAATCGTCTTACTTTAGTAACCCAATCCTCATTTAACCTCCGCGTGAATGATCAATGTGTTTCTTCAGATTGTAGACCATATTTATTAAGGTTTATATGCTTTTTTAGGCCAAAAATAATTTATCCCACAATGACATTAAAAAAGATAAATAATACAGGATAAACCATTCATCGTTAAAGTCCATGAGGGAGTTAAAGTCCATGAGGTAGCACTCGACTATATCAAGCATCGCTAGCTGTGATTGAAGGCACCTTGCCTATACGATGACTTGCCATAGCCTACCGATGTATCGAGTCAGTGCTCCTATCCCCCTAAAAAACCCTGGTATCCATTTTCCAGCTCCGAAAGAATGAAAGGCTTGGTGTACCCTGAGCGCCATATCGAATCAACGTCCACGCGTGTATTCCAGCGCACCCCTCTAGCTACTGCGCTACATGTACTCTCATATTATATCACTTAGTGCATTTTGCATTGTGCACAATATTATTATATTATATCTAATTTCCCCTTATATGGCTACGCAAAAAACCGCAACATAATTGTTCAGTAAGACCGCATGTAGAACAGTGGACGAAGGCGCCCTGCAATACACATGAGATCGATCCCGTGCCGCAAGCCCTCCCTTCGCGGTCGAAAATTGGTACCAAACTTATCTGGGAGGACAGCAGCACTGGCTCGATAGATCGGTAGACCACCATGGGCCATTGTAAAAGCCAGATATGCATTCAATCACCTTCAACGATGCTTAACGAAATCGAATGTATGGCGTATCCTTCAGGAATAGATCAATGCCGAGAGCCTTGTCCTCTATCCTTTCAATTGTACAGTGTTTTCGGGTGACGCTGGACAGGGGCATGTCATCGAATTTCTTACGCTGGAAACGATTTCTGAAACTTCTAAAGAGAACAGTCAAAAGAGCCAGTGCTGCTATCCTCGCAGACAAGTTTGGTACCAATTTGCCGATCGCTGAGGGATGGAAGGCTTAATAAAACCAAAAATTTGACATTTATACAGAATCAAACAACAAACTCAATAAATGAAATATATCTCGCTGGTATGCTCTCCCCCCCACTCTTTCTGGTCCACGTATATTCTGTACGATAACCACGCATCCGACTTCATTAAGTATCGTTGGCGGTGACTGAATGCATATCTGACCATTACAATGACTCACAGTGCCTTACCATGTATCGAGCCAGTGCTGCTATCCTCGCAGACAAGTTTGGTACCAATTTGCCGATCGCTGAGGGATGGAAGGCTTAATAAAACCAGAAATTTGACATTTATACAGAATCAAACAACAAACTCAATGAAATATATCTCGCTGGTATGCTCTCCCCCCCACTCTTTCTGGTCCACGTATATTCTGTACGATAAATTTAAAAGGCATTGCGCTCCTACTTAACGAATTGGTCGGTGTTTTCGATATTATAATCTAGACTTTATCTGCGGTACCATGATGATGGATTGTCCTGAACAGATGGTCATCCGAATGGGCCGGCTCAACGCGACACTGCAGTGGAGCAACAATAAATAAATTCTCGTTGTCTTTCATAAGGGATGAAAACAACATTTAACTAAACACTCGCTCAATAAATAAAAAATCAACAAATCCTTAATTTTAATATACAGGCAGCTGAAAAGACAAGTCTCTATATTATAACTTATACTCAAAAGACATTGAGCTCACTGTTGTAGCTACACTCAAAACTGACTCATAATCCTCGCACAGGAATCGAGAACGCAAGCGCGCAAAATTCTCGAGGCGCTCTGGATCAAATCCAGAAATCCGAAAACGAACCGCAAGTAAGAATGCCTCATTATCACGCGTGATATTGGGCAGTATGTTATTCTGATGGGAGGAGCACGTTACGCTTCCATGTGGATTCTGTGCGGTTGGTCGCGACATACTCAGTGGAAGCCTCATAAAAAGCGGTGAATGTGCAAGGAAGCTATTCCGTGCTCAACGTGATCGAAATCTTGATTTAGCGTTGGCCGGGTAGTGTTTGGCTGCTGTCGACTTAACCTCCCCCGGTTCTGAGGAAGGCGAAATCCGCCAAAACGTTAGCTTATTCGTGAATAAAGAAGAAAATAACACCTCGCGTTTGCTTAACAAGAATACGAAGAATTACTCATAACTGATTCAACCCGTCTGAACTAATCAACCTCGCCTATCTTCACCTTCACCTACATCTATTCACTTCTTCCTCACTATCACCTTCTGCATATTCCTCATCGTCATTTCCACTGAAATCGTCGTCAAGGAATTCACTAAGAGCATTCTGCAGCTCTTCCATATCTCTGACATCATTTTCGGTATCCAATAATCTCTTATTAAGAATTAGCTTCACTTCCACGAACATCTCCACCAATGCATCAAAGTCGCCGTCATCAGGTTTTGGAACCACCGTTCGATAACAATTTTGAATCTGCAAGAAAAACGAATTTCGGCAACCAATTAACAATAACCTACACAATAAAACTAACCACATATTGCTTTTAATAAGAACGCATGTAATGCAGTGGTCGGAGGCGCCCTGCAATACACATAGGATCGATCCCCACGCCCAAGGCTCATCAAACCTTCCATCCCTCCGGGATCAGCGAATGGGTACCAAACTTGTCTTGGAGGGTGGCAGCATCGCCTCGATAAATCGGCAGACCACCGCGAGTCATTGCAAAGGCCAGATATGCACATTCACCTCTAACGATGCCTAATGAAGTCTAATGCGTGGTGCATCGCTCTGGGACTGATCAAAGCCGAGAGCTTTATCTTTGTTCATTAACATTTAATAGATGACTTATATTTTCGTTTTTAAAAGCAATATTTACAAATCCATACCTCTGGTCGTCTTGAAAACGAAAACGTTTCTTCACGACGTCCTTCACAATCTTCCAAGTAAGGAATTCGAACATTAATCACAACGTCATCATCAGAAGGAGAAGGCTTCTCTATTAGGTAAGTCATACGGTAGACATCATCACAATCATCATCATCATCTTCTTCATCGTGATCGTGTAAAAATAAACGAGATCGCTTTGGAGATGGTGAACTACTGGAAAACGTATGAAATTGGACACATAAGTGACCGTGCGCTTTGATATCAATGCATGTATTATCCGATCATTTGTTTTGTTCCAAACAGTGTATTTCCTATATAGAATCGATAGTTTATCCAGCAAAAAATATTGTGGAAGGCGTGGTTTGCGAAAAGCTGCTCTCTAGATTTAGCAATTTGGAAAAAAACGGCTGCATAAAAAAAACCAGATTCTACTATACTACGATTTTCCTTTCTCCACTTTCAGTCAGATGTTAGATGTAGTAAACGGTAAACTGACTCTCCTAGGAAACATAATTTTCAGAAAAAAAAGAAGAAAAAAACTAGAAAACTCGATAGTTTTTCTTAAGGAAGTTAAAAATCACTAGAAACCGAATTTAAAAAAAACCTTTGAGGTATGAAATATAACCATAGTGATGTTGAGATATTTGCAAAACTACGGACCGCTAGTGTCTGCGGTGAAGACCGAACACGCTATTAGCCTTTCCGGGGGCTGACGCGTTCACCATCACACCACGTGAGTCCTTGGCTTTGGCTTTCTCTCAGTCGTGTTATTGGTCTATAGGTGATTTCAGTAATCACCCGTCAACGGAATTAATCTAGAGAGCACAAGTCGGCATTGAACATAGTTGAGCTAAAGCTGTGATATAAACCACAGTGTCGTCACTTTTTATTTACTGCCTTTGAGGCGTGTTAAAAGTCACAGCAAATTACGTCCTGCATTCAAACACAAAATACTTCAGTGAGTTACTATCGCGTGCAATGTACTAAATCCTTCTCGAAACCTGCTTGCTCATATGGCTGCCTTTCGTCCAATGTTGTTTCAGTCCAGGATGACTTTTCTTCTATTCATCCGTTTACCGTTAGCTTGCCAGCTCAAAAATAAGTGGTCTTGGACGAGCATGGAAACTTTAAGTGCTTTAAATAATAAAGGATAAAGGCTAGCGCGTTCGCCACTGATCAAGTATTGATTGTAAGGGCAAGCTAATGCACATATTTGGTCTGCAAAATTACACCCCCTGTCTTAGCGATATTAGTGTTTCCTATCCTGGTAGACTAGTCTGTTAGTAGTTTCACGACCCCGGAGTGATACAAGGTTTTGTTTCCACTGAGCGAGAGCCGAACCACATTGACCTTCAACCACTACGCTATATGCGCCGCACACGTCTTCACGTTGTGGAAGATCTCTACGATCTATCAATCACTTAGAAAAACATTTCATCCAAATAACAAAGCTAAACCTACGTCGATTTTGGTTTAGCTACGGCCTCCCAGAGTGTGCGATCTTCTTTTAAACTTTGCGCTATCATCAAAATTGATTCGAAACCGACTTCATCGCTATCTATCCAAGCTAAAATTATCTAAAAAGTGATGTGTAAACAAACAAAAGGAGAGAACCGCAAAAAACCGCCAAATGACAGTAAGAAAGAAAAATTTTAAAGGACTAAATTTCTATTCAATGTATTGACGTACCTTCGGATCAAAAGAAATTTCACGGAAGGCAGAGACGATGAGAAAGTATGGAAATGTTCTGAACTACTTCAAAATTATATAAATGCAAATTAACGTTACACATATAAGTAAAACAATTACAGAACAAAAACCGTAAATAGACATAACATGGTTCCTAATCTCAACCAGTTCTAACAGCGCTAAGACATTTCCTATACCCTAAAAAGAACGAATAATAAGATAAGACTTTCTATATGGAAAAACCTACTCTAACTCCGCTTTAATCGTAAGAAGAGCGGATACGGTAGTCAAGAATCGATCGTCACTATTCAATAAGTCGCTAGCAAGGCTTCTTATGGAAGTGTACAAAACCGACATCTTGTTCAGAATAATTTTCAGGTAATCAGGAATAACACCTGCCAAAAAAAAACATACACGTACAAAACCACAAAATGGTATCGAAAGCCAAGCAGTAAGAATATAGTGGTTCATTACCTCTCCTCTCATCCCCCACACACTGGAAGGGCCCTTATAAGAAATATGTTTCGAACCACAGCCAGCGTGTGCACAGGTAGAGAGCAGAGGGAAGAATCCTCGAGACTGGCGCGCCAACTAGCCATTTCAAATGGTTACGAAACTGTAGCTTCTCGGCATAGACATAGAGGAAAAACCACTCCCCAAGTCGTAATTCTAACGAAAAAAGGCTCCGTTCCTCTTGCCCTTTATTTCAAGCGAAATAAATGCAGCCACAAAAGTTTACTTAACAAGGGCTGGTACAGAAAATTCCGTAAGAGTGATAGGAATACCATCGGACACTCTAGAACGCCAGCTAGTTCGCAACCGCCTATATGACCGTCTATGTATAATGAAAAACTGCATATTTTGCGCTAACGGTAGAGACGATGATTGCATAATTTCGGGCACAATCTATCTGATCTCTTGTAAAGCGGGCGGGGACGAATACGTTGGCGAAACGGGTAGACCGTCCTACTCTGCATAAAAGAGCACCTAGTCGGTAAATCTAAATTAAAACACTCCACTGGGTGCGCATAGGATGCAGGAACACAACGAAGAAGATTTTGAAGAAGGAGTCAGCATCCTCACGCACAAATCGAAAACATCAGCGTGTAAAACTCCTGAAGCGTTTTGGACCAATTCCAAAAATTCAAAAATGAACCGCAAGGGGTGTCTCGTCATCACGCGTGGCGCCATACCTCAGGCTAATCCAATGGCCTGACACGGGCACAGTCTTCGCCCATACAGTACTCTCTGCGGCTACTATGCACCGACTAACTTAGATACAAGGAATAAACGGTAGGTGTTTAAATGAATCTGTTTCTTATGCGAATACAAATTTATTTGTTAAGTTTTATCTGCTAGTGTTATGAAAGCGTTTGGCTGAGTAGACCGCATCTCAATTTAACCCTTCCAGGCTCTGAAGAAGGCGAAATCGCCGAAACGTCAGCTATTGTATCCTAATAAATTCAATAATAACAACCTCGCGTCTGCTTATTGAAGAAAGACAACGAATTATCAATCAATGGTGAAGTTAACAGAAAGTTGGTCTTGGGAACTTAATATGCTTATTCATGAACCAGTTTTTCTCATTTTGCTCGTTTGTTGACTTATTCTTTTTCCATCACCCACAATCCCGTTAATCACTGAGCAACTCGAAATGCCAGTATGAGTGTCGAAATGACCAAACTTGTTTAGCGGACAAGAAGACCATGAGAGCTTCGGTTATCTAAGCCGGATTTCCCCTGGGTAACTGGGTGTAGTTATGGGCAGCTCATATGGGCAACCCAAATCGGATATGGGTTACATGTTCTTGGTAAAGACTCTTGATTACTTCAGACAAACCTTCCAATCTCACGTCTTTGGGTTTTTCTGGCAATGTCGGAGTGTAAATACCTCAAATACACGCAAGAACGTCAGCAGACATATGCGTAAATAAGATTAGGCGTACGTGAAAAGGTTAAGTCGCTCGGGAAAAATTAGAAGCGCATTCTTAGGAACCATCCATGTCATAATGGATACCTACTGTAATTGGTTTGCGTTTCACGCCTACATATACGCCATGTAGTCTCAGGAATTACCGGCTCGAGATCCTTCGCTTGACATCCAGCCCACGGGTGGCATGAGACTTACTATTAGTATCGAGAAATTGACGAAACAATGCACGCAATGTGGTGGCACTCTGTAAACACTTATGCAATCAACGAGTGAATCCATCCACTGTAGAAATTTCAATAGAAGCTATGGCAGCTGCACCATGAAAATAGAGCTCTTCTGTGAACCCCTTATCACTCTCATAACAAAAGGAGGCCGACGAAGTAACCCAGCTTTGAGCAAAGCTATTCACCCACGCAGTGTACTTGTTAATGAAGCCATTCGATTGTTACGAAAAGAACATGCGTATTGACGACAAATTCCTGTCGAACTTTCGTTTTTCCCTTCGTCGCCTTCTGAAGGAATTACTCAAATAAAATATCGAAGCAGGTTAAAACACAGAGGTGTACATAAACCGAAAGAAATTTTACTTCATGAAAAACCCATGGTGCGAATGGGAACAAATCGAACATAATTTCGTGACTAAATAGATCACACGCATGTACTTTGGGCATTCAGTGAAGACGGAGAATAATATGAAGGAAGAATTATATACAAGTAGAACATAAACAGTAGCCGTGATCCGTCCCTACATGAAATCATGGATTTCTAGGCGCGATGTAGTCGATGAAAGACAGTTCCACCTTTCTGAAGTATATTTCGTACAGAAAGTTATTGAGATCTCCTCATGCCACAATACGGACGAAAAAAAGGTAGTTTTGATTGCGCAGAAGCGCCCAATATCGCTCAGAATGATAACTTTATTGATTGTAATTCAATTCCTCCACAGATCTCCCTCATAGAGGAGCCTTATTCCGGTTAGTCGCAAGGCAACATGGCTTCGAGTAGCCGATAGGGGTTTAATCGCAGACCAAATGCAATCATATTTCCCTGAGACGCAGGTGGATCCAGGGAATAGACTCCCTGTTTCCGCTGCTGCGATTTGGCACATAGTTTCTGTATTTCAGAGGCCTATTCATGCATGCGTGTGTGGGTGCGTTTTCACTCATGTGGATTGTATTTTACGAGTCAATTCGGCCAAAAGCTTGAAATAAAATAACAAAGAAGTATATGGGAAGTGGCTTTGAGTCGCCTCCAACAAAGAATCCCCACTTCTACTTTAGTAGAGACTGGCAGGCTACCCATAAGTATACCAAGTCCCTATGTTCAGAGCTCACCTAGATGAGAATCAGATAGCTAAAAATAATAAAGTAAAGATGCCCCATTCCCTTGACCCTGAAAGAGTGCCTGATTTGGCAGTATTAGGTAGCAAGAGTGCGGAAAAGCCAATGAAATACCAGGAACATTTTAAGCTGCCTTAGTCGCTAAGGACTGAGTTGACGTTGTGTACCTGTAATGCATGTACACTTTCATCTGACCCCTCGACAAAAGACGACCACGCAAACGAAAAGGATAAGGTATGACGTCATCGGCCTGACCGAGACGAGATAATGGCACCCATTCAACGCCATCTATGACACCGGAGAAGAACTGTTCCTAGGAACATGCGACAGTAGAGGAGTCGGCGTTCTCGTTAACACGAGTTTGTCCATGGACATCGATTCATCATTCGAACCACTTACAACCCGAATCGGACGTTTACGATTAAGAAGATGTGGATCAATACCGGCTTTGACAATCTTTGTCGTTTAAGCGCCGACATCAAACTATAACAAAGAAGAAGTCAAAGCGTTCTACATGGACTTCTAGAAGTTCTACAGACAAGACCACACATTCTTCAAGGTCATCACTGGAGATCTTAACGCTAAGAATGGACTAAGAAAAACGTATGGAGAACGTTACATCGAAATCCAAAGATTAGAAATGAACGATCAGCTGTCTGTGGGCGTGATTAGCTGACTGAGTTTATCAAGATGACCAAGACCATTCATGGTAACTGGCAATTACAGAAACCTCACTCTCACCGCCGAACGTGGCAGTCCCCAATGGAGAGTACCATAACAAAATAGACCACATCATAGTAAATCGAAGGTTGTGCCTAACCGATGTCTTCGTTGTCCCACAATCCCACCCATCGCCTCTTTCGTGCAAGATTTTATCTCTCGTGAAAAAGAAAGAAAGTCGCTAAATTCAAAAAACGAAGCCCCAAAACCACCGTAAACTGGGACCTGTTCAGTTCATCAGTCAGTTGATAGGAAGCAGCCGTTTTTGATAACATCGAACACGAATAAGATCGAATCGTTTAACAACTTCATGCTAGCACTGTGAAAGACGAGAGTTCGAAAATCACCAAGAGACGTCTGTCTCCAGGAACACTCGAGCTGATATGCCAGTGTACAATCGCACGAGCTACTGATAACCGCCAACTCACGCGCAAACTTGCAAAACAATGCAGACAGGCAACATGAGAAGATCGCAAAGGGAGAAGACCAGCAACTATGGTTGAAGCTGCAGAGAACGGAAAAAGCTTTAGCAAAGCCCACCGAAGCTTCGCCAATTAGGAAACGAAGATGACTGCACTCCGACGCCCATACGGAACATTCATAGCTTCCAACAGTGCAATGGAGAAAATTATTTATGATAACTACTCATATCTCTTCAATGGTCACCTCTCTTTCCCTTACATGAAATAAAGGAGGATGGATATATGGTGCCACCTGTTCTCCTTTCCGAAATCGGACATGCAATTCCATCGATGAAGAAAACAACAACACGAAGTCCGGCTAGAATAAGACTTGAACATCCAAAGAACTTCCGTTAATCCTCATCAACACACTGGCTCGGCTATTCACACGCCACCTGTCTGAATGCATGGTCCTTACTCAGTGGGAGACCAGTAAGACAGTGTTATTGTTCAAGAAGGGTGCCCTATATATGTGACTTTCGCCCAATCTGCATGCTGCCTCTCGTCTACAAACTTTTCACTCGAGTGATCTTAAACAGGAATGACAGAACACTGGACGAAGGACAGCCATGTGATCAAGCAGGCTTTCGAAAAGGATTTAGTACGATGGACCACATTCACACAATAAGAAGGCCCATTGAAGTATCGCGAGAGTACATAGGACCGCTCTGTCTCACTTTTATCGGCTTACAGAAGGCCTTTGATCCAATTGAGATAGAAGCAGTCATGGAAGCCCTTGGTAGTCAAGGAGTCCCTACTCAGTACTTAAAGATTCTTCGTGAGCTATACAAAGATTTCACAACCAAAATTTCACAATTTTTCAACTATATTAACGTTGACGTCAAAAGAGGAGTTAGGCAAGGTGATACAATCTCGCCAAAATTATTTACAGCCACCCTCCAGAACGTCATGCGAACATTGGAATGGGATAATATGGGAGTGAAAACCGATGGTCGGCAGTTACATGATCTTTGCTTTGCTGATGATATCGCTCTTATAACACCAGACATTAGCCAAGCGGAAGGTATGCCTGCGGACTTTGATTAAGCGTGTGGAAAGATTGGTCTTCGACTAAATCTCAAGAAAACGATTTTCATGAAGAATGGATTGGTTCGTTTGCCCTATTCGCGCTCAACGGAACGAATACCTCCGAATGCTCCAGTTATGTCTATCTAGGTCGGGAAATCAATATGATGTACGACTTAGCTCCAGAGCTGAGTAGAAGGAAATGAGCGGCTTGGGGAGCTTTCAAGAGCATCGAGGATGTAGTGAAGAGAACAAAAAACACCCGACTCTGTGCCCAACTTTTCGACTCAACGGTTCTTCCAGCCCTAACGTATGCGTTAGAAACCTGGTCGCTGCGTAAGCAGGATGAAAGATCACTCAGCGTTATCGAACGAGCAATCGAAAGGACGATGCTAGGAGCATCCCGTTTCACACAAATAAGGGATGGAATCCGAAGCTCCGACCTGCGTCAACGATCAAAATTTAAAGATGTCGTTCTATACGCCAAACAGTCGAAGATAAAGTGGGCCGGACACGTAATGCGTATGAATGATAACCGATGGACAAGAGCTGTTAGTGACTGGATTCCTCGGGATGTCAAAGCACTGCAGGAAGACCACCGACCCGATGGTCAGAGCTCTTCACGAATCAATAAAGAAAGATAGAAGAAAGATATGCTGCTCGGCGAGTCCCTAGAGCGAGCAGAACCCACTAGATTACTTTTGCACGCGACAGGGAAAAGTGGAGAATTTACTCGAATCGAATCGCCCGCTCGAATCACTCGACGATCAACGAGACTACAGGTGATATAGGTGGCAGGTGAATTAAATTCCCATGTCATCCATTACTCCAGCTTCTTCGACTTTCCCATTGTCATTAGATGCTTCCAGACAACAGTAATATTAACACCAAGTTCTTCCGTAAATTCTCCAACAGCTGCGAATGTATTTGCTTGAGCGAATACAAGTTCACGACCCCTCTCTTCAATGTCAAATTAGCCACGAAGAAATTTTTGCTATAGCCCCTTCATGTTTCGAGCCATATGCGTTGCATTAATTTGAATTCGTAGAGGTGAATTTATCGAAACTGCTGCTTTTACACCAGAAATTCAAATCTTCGAAATTAACCAAGAATACATCTAATATTATAATTAAATTACAAAGCACATAAGTTTTGAAAATGTGCTTTCATTAATAAATAATAGTACACTACTCAAAAAGCAACTACTGGTTAAAAAAATGTACAACGAAAGTGAAATTCTAACTCCGACATTAACTTTCGAACAACCTAACACGAATCTAAAATGTGCTGGGGTTCTTACCTATCCCAGATAACAGTCCACCGAAATATGTTCTGGTTTGCACTTATCCCTGATAATAGCCCAACCAAATATGTTCGGGTTTGCACTTATCCACGATAACAGTTCACCCAAATATTTAACTAGTTCCCTGCCGTGAACAAATAATGAATTAATAACTACGAGTACTTGGATTGTCGTCACAAACAGAATGTAAAAATACTGTGATTTAATATATTGGACAAATATTTTACCTTTCTCTATACGAATGAGTGCCAGACAAACTGTGATAATAGTGAAGATGCGTGCTCTGTCAACACTACGACGAATAGATGAAGTCAATCCGCCAAACCATCTATCACGAACTAAAAGTAACATCGTGATCAAATGATACTGATCTGGACACAAGGATATGTGAATGAATCCTAACAATTTGTACAGTCTATGGATTTTCTTTTCCACATATCTTCTTCGTCAAGAACTCCAGTAAAGGATAAAGCTCTCGGCGTTGATCAATCCTGAGGGATGGGCCATGCATTCGATTTCATTAAGTATCGTCGGAGGTGATTGAATGCATATCTGGTCTTTACAGCGACTCGCGGTGGTCTGCCGATGTATCGAGCCAGTGCTGCTATCCTCCCAGACAAGTCTGGTGTCAATTTGCCGACACCGGAGTGATGGAAAGCTTGGTGGGCCATGGGCGCATTTCACGTGCGCGCAGCAGTGGCGCCACCAACCACAGCGCCACACGCGCCCTTTTCCAGTAAAGAACACTTCAAAGTGGATTTTCAAGTTTTCTGTAAACTTTAAGTTTTAACTAAACAAATATGAGGTTTAAATCCTTAGAGGTATAATTCGTTAACCTGTTTTGATAATACAGCATAATTATAGAGCCCCATAATTCAAATTTCCACTAGGTTATTCATTCTACAAGGCGCGTAAAGCGCTGTGGTTAAAGCTACGTCGCAATATATGCATGGTCTCTGGTTCTCTTCCACGCCCAGGGAAAATCAAGTCCTCTATCCCTCCGAGGTCGACAAATTACTGCTAGACTTACCTGACAGGATGCTACTATCAATGAAGAGGACTAATAGCCAACACCTTCATAAGCAGCCATGATTTCTTTGAACCGGTAGACCCTCGTTCTGAGTTCGATGAAATAAAAGGACAAAGCTATCGGCGTAGATCAATTCCCGAGGGATGCGCCATGCATTCTACTTCATCAAGTATCGTTTGGAGGTGATTGAATGCATATCTGGCCTTTACAATGACTCGCGGTGGTCTACCCATCGTATCGAGCCGGTGCTGCTATCCTCCCAGACAAGCCTGGTACCAATTTGCCGACCCCGGAGGGATGGAAGACTTGGTGAGCCGTTGGTGCTGGGATCGATTCCACGTGTGTGCTGCAGGGCGCCTCTCAGCACTGTACCAGACGCGCCCTGAGTTTCATAACATTACCAAAATTACTATTTCCTCAGCCGTGAAATTAATAGTGTTGATGCTGGGCGCCCCAGCAGTCCAGTTTTGAATCGATCTAGCCCCGTATTTACAATTGTGATCCAATAAAACGAAATGCACTTGTGCTTTTCCAATAGTGTACTATGTCATCGCAGCTAGAATGCTTCATGGATGCCAAATTGCGATGTACATTGATGCTTTGACACATTGATTCCCAACAAAACTTTCCAAGCTGAAGGACAGCTCAAAATTTCCACTTTAAACGCTAAATAGGAATAAACCGACCCTGTGGATCACCACCGTCCTGGTAGTAAGTTAATCACAAGGTGGTAAATCTGCCTCCAATAGACAAGAACAGGCGATTAACTCACTGTAGTGACAACCGATGAAACCGATACATGGCTTCTTCTCCTCCTGAAACTCCAGCAACAACAATTCTTGTCCGAACAGACAACGACTAAAATGAAAGGTGTGCTAGACCTTGCACGACTCTTAGTGAAGACGAGTAATTCAAACATTCCGGTAAAGTAGCAAGGCGTACCAATTGACCTCTGTAATATTTACACAGAGGTTTTCAATCTTACATTACAGATTCTGACGAGAGCTTTTTCGAATTCACAACGATAACCAAAGCAATAATATTCAAAAAAAGAAGAATAAAGTTCTCGGCATTGATCAATCCCTGAGAGATGCGCCACGCATTCGACTTCATCAAGCATCACTAAAGGTGATGGAACTTCCGGACAGGTCTACCAGCAATTTGCCAAACCCGGAGAGATGGAAAGAATGGTAAACCTGGGAGTCTGCAGCGCGGGATCGAATCCATGTGTATTGCAAAATAACTCTAACCAATGCATACCCTCCCAAGAAATCCATGCGTGAGTTAATTCGATTAGTTGGCAAAAAAATCGATAATTTTAGCGTTGTAATTTTTAAAAAACCAATAAGTAAACGAACTATCTGAAAACATTTGAAACTGGTTGATTTTAGTCAATACATAGTCTCATACGGACTAAGCTCATTCTTTTGAGCTCGCGCTGAAATGCGCGTAAGATTTTTGGTTATCTTTTTTCCTATTTTGGCGTATTATGTTATTTTGCATGACTAACACATAACGTCCAAAGCTGGTTTCTCGAACAGCAATGATTTCTTTGATTTGACAGCTACGGTATACAAGGAGTACAGAACTGAACAGATTTATGAAGTAAACTACAACCCATTTTCTTTCATGCATATATGATTTGTCGAGTGCACCTTCTCAATAAAGGAGAGCGCGTAGCGCAGTGGTCGGAGGCGCCCTGCAACACACATGAGATCACTCTCCGCGACGCAGGCCCACCAAGCCTTCCATTCGTCTGGGGTCGGCGAACTGGCACTAAACTTGTCTGGAAGGATAGCAGCACTGACTCGATACATCAGTAGGCAACTGCGAGTCATTTTAAAGGCCAGATATGCATTCAATAACCTCCGAACGATTCTTAATGAAGTCCAATGCATGGGGCTAACACGTTTTCCACCACACCATGCGAGTGCATCGTTTTGCATGTCTCTCAGCCGTGTTATTGACCTATAGGCATTCTTAGCAATCACCTGTCAACGGGATTGGTCTGGAGAGCACAAATCGGCATGAACCCAGTTAATCTGAACCTATGGTATAAAGCACTATAATTACTGATAGCTCCTATATGTCAATAACACGGCTGAGAGACAGGCGAAACGAAGGACTCGCATGGTGTGGTGGTGAAAACATTAATCCCCGGAAAAGGTAACAGTGTGTTCGGTCCGCACCGCAGCCACCAGCGATCCGTAGTTTTGCAAACATCTCAGCGGCATCGGGGTTATATTTCACGTAATACTCTACTAGGGCGCGTGTGGCGCAGTGGTTGGAGGCGCCACTGCGGCGCGCACGTGAAAATGCGCCCATGGCCCACCGAGCCTTCCATCCCTCCGGGGTCGGCAAATTGGTACCAGACTTGTCTGGGAGGATAGCAGCACTGGCTCGATACATCGGCCGGCCACCGCGAGTCATTGTAAAGGCCAGATATGCATTCAATCACCTCCAACGATGCTTAATGAAGTCGAATGCATGGCGCATCCCTCAGGGATTGATCAACGCCGAGAGCTTTATCCTTTATCCTTTATGTTATTTTGCATGACTAGCACATAACGTCCAAAGCTGGTTTCTCGAACAGCAATGATTTCTTTGATTTGACAGCTACGGTATACAAGGAGTACAGAACTGAACAGATTTATGAAGTAAACTACAACCCATTTTCTTTCATGCATATATGATTTGTCGAGTGCACCTTCTCAATAAAGGAGAGCGCGTAGCGCAAAGGTCGGAGGCGCCCTGCAACACACATGAGATCACTCTCCGCGACGCAGGCCCACCAAGCCTTCCATTCGTCTGGGGTCGGCGAACTGGCACTAAACTTGTCTGGAAGGATAGCAGCACTGACTCGATACATCAGGAGGCAACTGCGAGTCATTTTAAAGGCCAGATATGCATTCAATAACCTCCGAACGATTCTTAATGAAGTCCAATGCATGGGGCATCCTTCAGGGATTGATCAATGCTGATCTCTTATTTTATCTTTTCATTCGCACAGGATTAAAAATCGATAATTTGAGTTTTTTTGAGCTTAAATTGATAGAATTTCCAGCGTGAGCGCGGCAGCTGCAGGTACCACCGATAGAATGAATTCCTTGAATACTAAGCTAAAACTACGTTAATAAAAATAATAAAATAAAAGTTTGTTCGACTAGTATATAGACGTCCTAATCTTCTTCGTACTCGATGATCTTTAGCCAAGTAATTCAGTAAGATATTCATTATTACTGACGAAGACAATTAGTTTGAAAAATTTCAATGACATATTTAGAAAATACCATCAAGTCCTCAGCAACAGCCGGTTGTTCACCTATTTTCATGCTCGAAATACGGGTCTTGATGCAAAAAGAATTTGGGAAAACCTGTTCCATGGTCCCCTACGACCAGAATCCAAGCCTATTAGAGTAAAAGAACAACCAACTTATAGGACAAGATCTATGCATTCCAATGGCTCTCATTTAAACTAGGAAGTTTGACATCAGCTAATATATTTTGGTTCCAGGCTCGAACTTGTCAACGAATGCTTAGGCTATTCCGTTAATTAAATTGAGTAGATTTCTCTTCGACGAGTTGATGAAGTCTTCATAAGCACCGTAACGAACTTCCGATAATTCTAAATGGATGGAAACGATATGTAAATCGTCGCAACGACCACATATCAGTTCAGCTTGTTTTGATATATATCGATCGACACACGACGATCCAGACTGTTGACACATCCCATTCTTCAGTTTTTGTTTAATCATGATGTGACATCATTCTACGAGTCGTACCGTGCTTTTTATGCCTTCAGTTGATTCTCCGATAAAAACAATGAATCTAATGCAACCGCACACAGTCTAGTTGTGGAAAGGCCAGATTTTTCCTGCCGTACAAAATAACAATAGGGAGTAAATAAAAAAAGTTAAAATTATGATTTCGACTAGAGCCTCGTTTAACTGGGTTCAAAGCCGATTTGTGCTCCTCAGATCAATCCCGTAGACAGGTGATTGCTGATGGCACCGTTAGGTGGAGAAGCGGCTAAGAGAACGGCAGAACGAGGCCCTCAGCGGTGCAGTGCGTAACACGAGAGCCACCGGAAAGGGTGAACGTGGTTCGGTCTGGCCTGCGGTCTGAGTATTGTGGTTGTATTACACATAATACCTTGTCGTGAAAAGTAGTGATACGCAATCAATACAAAGTTAACTAGATTTTTCTTCTAAACGTAATAACGAAGCAGTACGTTTTGGATGCCATGGAATATCATTGGACTTGCGATAATTTATCCAAAGTATAGCTTATAAGTTAGGTGGTGTCCAATCGCAACATGCATTCAATTTCATTCCTAGGAGCATAGAAGTGATTCGACATTTGTGGCCTATACAATCACTTGCTGTGGCCTACTGATGTCTCAAGTTAGTGCTGCTATCCACCCAGACAAGTCTGCTATCAATTTGCCTACTCCGAAGGTATGGAAGTTTTGATACGACCGCGTCGAGTGATTGAACCAATGACCATGCCTGCATTGTGAGGCACCTCTAACTGTTGCGTTTAACGATTGAAATAGTGCATTAAAATCTGGCACTAGTTCTGAGAAGAAGGCACAGCATGATGTTCTCTAAGGTTCACTTTCAAAGCGCAAAGAGGAAATGCATCTCCTCTCACCAAGGTGTACAGTTATTTGTCAGTAGAAGTTAAAGAAAAGGATACTGTTATCCTAAAGTAGAATCAACAACTGAGCAGTTGTATGTGAAACTGACATAGGGTTACAGTAACTGCTAGCACCAACATGGAATGATCATAGAATCAGCACATTCGTGATGACTGGCTATTCACGTGTGGTGAAGAATCAACAATCTATAAGACACGAAACTAAACCACGTTACATGGAAAACAGTTAGAACTGGTTATAAAACCAGGAAGATCACAAATGAGTTCCGAACCAGCAGACCGAAGAAAAAATCCTTGACACACTACAGTGACAGCAATGAAACCATTATAAAAGTAATAGTTAGTTATTTTCCTTAATCAAGTGGAGAACGGAACCACAGTTGCTGAATTGCAGCCATTTTAGTGGGTGTTGCTTCTCCGTACTCTAATTTATCCGAGATAAGAATAAATGAAGAGGAAAATACAAGGTACGTGGGATGAACGCCATCCATTTGATCAGAGACCGGTACATAGGAACTCTCTATGTTGCAAAACATAAAAGGACAAATAATAAAGCTCTCGGCGTTGATCAACCCCTGAGGAATGCGCCATGCATCCTACTTCATTAAACATCGTTGGATTTGATTGAATGCATATCTGTCCCCCACAATGATTCTCGATGACCTACCTATACATCGAGTCAGTGCTGTTATCCTCCCAAACAAGCCTGGTCCAAATCTGCCGACCACGGGGAGTGGAAGGCTTAGTGGGACGGGTGCATATGGATCGATCCCATATGTATTGCAAAGCGACCACTGCGCCACACGCGCCCTTACCCTCATGTAGATGGTGGGATGATGTAGAGGTGAGTAACTTCTCAGATATTCCAGTGCATACTGATTAACGGTAGAAAAAGGATCTCGACACAGAACCACTTACAAAATAACAGGATTGCCTTACTGGGACGAAAAACAAATCAATTTAGCCTAATAACATCATATTAAGGACACGTAAAGGCAAGTAGGAACAAAAAACACATAAAATTAACTATTCACAAGCTTCTAACAACAAGCACAGTAGCAGATCTACTTCTTATTGGACCCTCTTCATACCATATCTTTCTAGTAGAAACTACTTTTACCATGACCCCATGGGTTACTTAAGTCTCATTACTCTTCAGTGAACACATCGCGTATTTCGGTGTAAAAAAAATAAAGTAGTGCAGATCCAATGTCCCTGAACCCGAGCAGAACGTACCGACATTGGAATGGTATCACACCCCATTCTATCCGATTATTCAACACAGCTATGCAGTTATAAGTGAACAGGTTACGATTAGTCATGAATCAATCCATATCATTTAGCGAAACCCGTTACGAACGACGTGAAAAAAAGACCTGCCAGGTAGTAAAATGGTGCCCGTCACTACTAATCTCATAGAGAATTTCCCACACTATGGAAAAATAGAGGCATGGAACAAATCAGAGAGAATATCTGGGATCCATCCTTCTCATCTTTTTCAACTATCTTGTTATATTTCAGTTACCAATCAAGGCACAAAATATTAGGATCGGATACAACTATGCAAGTATTACCCCACCCTACAGCCAAGTTAAATGAGATGTTCTGATTGATTTAAACGTTATAAGATGCATAACCTTCTGAAGTATCTATTTATAAACGGACCATATTTTCCACATAAGATAGGCACCTAGATAACCCGTCCATAAATAGTATTCGATGATTTTAACCGTTTTATTTACTGCCTACTATTTTTAATGGCAGGGTAAAGGATAAAGGATAAGGATAGGCTCTCGGCGTTGATCAATCCCTGAGGGATGCGCCATGCATTCGACTTCATTAAGTATCGTTGGAGGTGATTGAATGCATATCTGGCTTTTCCTCGCGGTGGCCTGCCGATGTATCGAGCCAGTGCTGCTATCCTCCCAGACAAGTCTGGTACCAATTTGCCGACCCCAGAGGGATGGAAGGCTTGATGGGTCACGGGCGCATTCCACGTGCGTGTCGCAGCCGCGTCTCCAACCACTGCGCCACAGGCGCCCTTTGCACTGAGATATTTGCAAAACTCCGGACCGCAGGTGCATGCGGTGGTGAACGAACGCACTATTGTCCTTTCCAGGGAGTAACGCGTTCACCATCACACCATGCGGCTCCTTTGTTTCGCCTGTCTCTTAGCTAGTTCTATCGATTTTTGCTATCAGCAATCACCTGTCCCTTATGGAACCGCATGGTGTAGTGGTGAACGCGTTGCTCTCCGGAAAGGACAACAGCGCGTCCGTTCCCCACAGAAGACGCTTCCGCCCCCGAGTTTTGCAGATATCTCACCTTCGTTGGATTCGAACTGGGAAATTAAACAGAATATCATGAAACTGATGACCCGACATGCAAAATAACGTTACCTTCGAATTGCAGTTCTTCAAGATGTATACCGATCTTTTGGATCACATTATCTACAAAGACATGGCAGCTATCTTCCATAGGTCTTGTCAGCTTTTCTTTTGACTGCCATGTTCGGTAACAGAATGATTCCAAAAGTAGAATTAGGGAACGACGAAGTATAGAATCCTCGACCACATTCGTACAGTTCAGAATATCAACCATAGCATACACATCCTCTGCTGCTAAGCCTCCACCATTTTGAATGCGCAACCTCAGCGAAGCAAGTTTATCTAGCATGTCAACGATATCATTCTTTTCCATTCACCAAGTTTCCCTGAAGATCGTAATAAGAGAAACTGCAAATAACTCAGTTAGTAAAAAAGTTATGAACGAACCACAGTTAGAAGCTAAACTTCACACTAGAAATTTAGATGTAATAACCATTAAAATCGGTTCCAGCAGATTTCTGCTGTTTTTTGCAACAACACCAGTTCAGGGCTTAGCAATGCCTTCCAATAAGGTCAGAATGGCTCACATAGAACAGATTTATTCAAAAGGTCTAACAACGGTGAACGCAAACCAACGGGAAGCAAAAGGTAAACATGGAATCCACATATGCTCTACACGTTTAAAGGCCAACTGAAAACAGGGCTTGATAACAATTATAGAAAAAAAGAAAACAAATGTCGACAACCATGTCCAATGATGGTGAAAGCTAACACACACTGTTGATATTGCTTACTCGTCATCCTCGTCTGACGACTCCTCCTCGTCTTCATCATCATCATCCTAAGAACAACAAAACAGCAATTACAAACAAAGGAATTTCAAACTCAACTGCATTACCTCTCCAACATCGTACATATCGTCGCCTAGCTCAGCCTCACCGGTATAGAATAGCACAGCACGATTGATTATGTTGTCACGGAGCACCTGCCCTACTTCGAAATCTGCCCGCATTATCTCATGTGAATCCTTAATTGGAAATACTTATGGTGTATGGTCACTTGGGCCTGTCAAGTTTCAACAGCTTGTGAAATGTAGTCAGGTTTTAGTACAGTAAATGCTACAGAATCACTACAACTGGTTGCATACCCGACATTTCTTTTGTGCGAATGCAGCATGAATCTATTACAAAACACTTAAATTCATAACTGCACGCACGACTTAAATTCATCGCTACGGAGGAAAAGAAACGAGGAAGAACGACCAGTCTGAAATCACCATTTCTTATTTCTCACATTTAAATTGTCCCACCTCCTAAAAGGTCAAAGGATAAAGCTATCGGCGTCGAGTTATTCCTGAAGAATGGCGCCATGCATTCGACTTCATCAAGCACCGTTGGAGATGAATGAATGCATATCTGGTCTTTACAATAACTCGCGGTGGCCTACCTACCTACGGAGACAATGCTACTATCTTCTCAAACTAGTCTTGTATCAACCAGCCGACTCCAAGGGATGGAAAGCATGGTGAGCCTGCGGCGCGGTAATCGATCCCACATGTAATGATCACTTCCCACTACGTTACACATGCACTATTTTTTTTTCACCTCTTAGCGCAAAAAATCACGTGAACCGAATGTTTATGACCGCAAATGTCGAAAATTACCCAAAAATCAACCCACATCTTCTTCATCGTCCTCATTCCTGTGATCATCCAACGGAGGCACAATTGTGTCGAAGAAATTGAAAAAGCTATCAGCCTTCACCTACAGTGCAAAAGGAACATAAGCATCGTAAACGACAACCAAGTAAAAACAGCACGAACAGAAGTGCAAACCGTTTTCGTGATGAACTTGCCAGCGTTGCTACCTTTCTTCAGCTTCTTTTTCACAACTTTTCTCGTGATATTTTTTCCCTCCTTCCAGTTAATGGTGTCGCTGAATAGGCAAACAGATCCAAAAAGAAAACAAGTGAAAATAGCAAGAACTAACCCTACAGCACGTACGACAGAAGGCCCATCGAACGAGAATGGGTCTTCAGGATCAGGTTTGATTTCAAGAAAGTACTGCTTCTTCAAAACACTGTTTGTGAAGAACTCATTGGGAGAAAAGTGGAAGTAAATAGTGAAGCCCTGAAAAAAAACCCTCCGTTACAAATTTTTGTCATGAACATCAATTGAAAGCTAAAGTCGAAAAAATTCATCATAATGCCAAAATGGCTAATTCAGCAAATGATTACTAGAAAGTAATAAAATACAGGAAGTTGTATGGCAAGCAATTTCACAACTAAAAAGATTTGGATTGGCGTAAAAGTTGGCCACTGTTTCCAGCTTCTTGACGCTGCTATTGCTGGAACGTTCTATTACCAAGCTAAAGTGGATAACATACACTTTCTGTCTACTAAGTCTCATACCAGCTAACATAAAAAGGGAAAAACAATGCTGCTTGATGCATCTTTTAAGTTATTAAAAGAAGAAAAACAGGAGCACTTTCAATTTGTTTTACAGAGAAACAAGAGTGGAACACGCCGTAAAGAGAACATGTATCCCTGTAAAATTCGAAACACAATTCAATGTGTGGTTCAGACGTTCTCGGTAACACTTCGGACTTTCGAGCTTTAACTGAAGGTGAACAACTAGGATCAACGTTAAAACATTTGATAATACTGATTTCTAATAGTAGTGCTCCTACCAGAGCAGCAAAGGCAACATTCGCTCCACTGAGATAAGCCACCAACCAACTATTGACCTGAAGTTTCGCGTTTACCATTTCGATTCAGTAGCCCGCCCCACACTCTGTTATGCAGCAGAGACTTCGGTTGATATCTCTACCGAGTCGCGGATACCGCACATCACCCACATCGCGCTTGAACAATATATTGTAAAATTTAACTGGCTCTTACAACGTCTATGGGGAATTTCCAGTTCAAATCTTCGAAAACTATCCCATCTGCAAGATACAGAAAAATTATTCTAGGGTTTACTCAATCAGTGAAGACCAGGCACACAAGTAAGCTACCAAGTCACCTAGTACTGCTACCAAGTATAATCAGCTGCGTTACTGATGCCGATAAATGACTGAGAACAGACCGCCTTTAAGGGTTTACTCAATCAGTGAAGACCAGGCACACAAGTAAGCTACCAAGTCACCTAGTACTGCTACCAAGTATAATCAGCTGCGTTACTGATGCCGATAAATGACAGAACAGACCGCCTTTGGAACAGACCATCAAGTGAAGACAATCAAGGAATAAGCCAAATGAAGGACAAAAAATGCAACACTCGCAATAGGTCTTGTAGTACATCTGACCTAAAGACAACAGACCACTAGAGTACGCAATTACTCATGAATGGCCAGAATTGGGGATCGGCAAAGTTGAAGTGCTTTATCATAACGCTATACGACATGACTCTACCAACTTGAGAAGATTACGATTCAGCTGGCATGTCCTTCTCCACCTGCCCTGTCACCAAGCCCAGACACTTGAGATCTCTGCAACTACATAGGTGGAATGAAATCCAGTTCTATAATTCAGTTCCAAAAAATTCTATAAAAGTATTGCCGTTTAATTATTGGAAGGAAAACAGGTCAGAAGGCCTCCATGTAGAGCTGACCAATGGTATGCCGAATTCAAAACACATATGTGAATACCAGTAAGAAAAAAGCGAGTTTCTGCACAAACTTACCTACTTTCTAAAAAAAAAAGCTGTACGTAATAGCAACACTATCTAGTTCACCTTAGAACATTTCTAGAATAAAATCTAAAGGACACAAATCGATATGCCATTTCCTTACATGAGGGTCAACTTCAATTGTTGTCGTTATATCCGTCAAATGTTTGAGGATAGGCTCGTCATGTTCCTGGATCATGTCCTGAGTCATATCGGATCCCTTTAACACATGAAGCCAGAACGATGGCACACCTTTGGAGCCATCATCTGGGTCGGACTTGTCATTGAGACACTAAAATGGATTGAAATTAATACAATACTAAACAGAGAAACAAGCTTGCAGCCAAGAAAGCTACTGAGGCCATCGTCATAGACTCAAGCAATAACTTTTGCACTTGGCACCCCTACAGGACCGCTAACTCCACTTCCACATACCTTAATCGCTTCGTCTCGCAATCCATGAATAATCGGAAGATTCGATTCCTCATCATTAGGTTCATATTCACCAGCAACGATCTTTCTTCTCTAGAAAACCTCTTTCGATCACGATATCTTCACATTACAAAAGAAGAACTTTAAGTAAGCCACCTGTTCATAAAGCTTATTGAACTCAGGTTCGAATTCCTTTTCCAGCTGGTGGACTCGCTCGTAAAATTTTGCCTCCAGCTTCAAAACAAAGCATTCATTATTATGAAAGTAGAAATAGCACTATATCTGGTATCGAAGAACTTTACCATTACCTCAATGCTATTGAGCTGAATCTTCTTGATGGCACAGATTCGTTTCTTCACCGTCAACGGAATCTTAGCGACAATTTCTGGAATGCTAGCTGGCATTTCATTGTCCTTGAACATGTCAAGATCGCGCTTGTCGCCTTCCATATTACCTGAAACTTTCAATGCGCTAATGGATCACAAACAAATACAAGGCAGCATTCCCGTGTCAGCGCAATCAGAATAGCTCAATCAATAAGTTACCTAAAAAATGAATCACAACATTGCGAAATCACCGACAACTCAAGTAGGCTCTACATGAAGTGATGGCATCACTTAAGGTAAGATAGAGAAGTTACTTAAACCAAATATTAACCACATAATCACGAAAATCACAACCAACGCGAACAGGGACAAACAAAGAGCACCAGTCGAATTTGGGCGAAAACTGAGGCGAAAAAACCCCGCCCATTGCGCATACGATAGCCAAATCGTTTCAGGACCCATTGCACGAAATGCGTCACAGGACTATCGACGGACGCGATAATATGTGTTTGGAGCGTGGAAACGTCCAAGGAGAAGTGGTGGGGTTGTCGTGAGAAGACAACACGTAGCATATATGGAGAGATCCGGACTGATCCAGAACGTTATGGAAATCTCCACGAGAGGAACGTCATGGAGCGTGATTTGGTCAACGAGCAACGTAAGCGCTGAGCGAGCGATTGAGTGAAGCGTGTAGTTCTTATCATGAAGGTCACAACTCGCTTTATCATGTTCTACTTGTTGAACACGATGAAATCATCACTTTTTCCGATAGAGATGACTCTTAGTTGTTTTAACTCTGAAGACGAAACGTTTTGAAGTTGAACTGACTTCACGAGATGTCGTCAATGTACTCGTATTCCATTATGAACTAGTAAGGAAAGCGTCACGGATTATGTACGTCCTTCAGGACTAAGACTTCGGGACGTCCCTCAAGACCAGGACTTCGGGACGTCCCTCAGCACTACGACTTCCGGACGTTCTTCATTCGTAGATATCTTTCACCATTTAAATCTCGTACTTAGTGGACCATCGACTAGGATTATCCACTCTGATGAAGACGAAGATGTCAAAACGTTAGCCGATCTTCGATCTTCTCTTGATCAATCTCGTGTCGGATTAACAATCCAAAGAGGTCTTATACCTAGCTTTTCGTCCTACATTATATATATTTATACATATATATATATATACATAAATGTATATATATAACATGAGTCGATCGATACTTGATGAAAGTACACCAACTACGTCATCGATTGATTATTGATACGCTAATACCAGTCGGAAATATGCACATAACTGAAAACATCGAGAAATAATCGTAGAGTATTATATCCATCGGCATGCTTCAGACTGGACAAGAAAGAAGGCCAAAGCACATCCTTTCGGTAAAGCCCAATTTTGAAGTGTTAAAGTATCACACTAAATTTTCTAATGTTGTACTTACATTATATATATATATATATAACATTTGAATCGATCGATATTCGATGAAAGTACACCAACTACGTCATCGATTGATTATTGGTCCGCTAATACTATACTATACTATACTACTATACTACTATTACACTTATACTTAGAATTTCCAAATCTTTCAAGATCAGAAGAAGAGAACTAGACGGAGCAAAAACTTTGCGACGTTTGCAACTTTGCAATGTCTGCAGGGATACGATGTTCCGCTAGCAGTTACGCTTAACGAAGAACAAAAAGTGACAAAAAGACCACACAAACGTAGTAATACAACCACTTACGGAAAGAATACACATGAACTTTGCGCTCAGAAAAGTGTGAAGAAGATCCAGACACTACCAATGAGGATTTGCTAGCGAGGGGATTTTTCCTAAAGATGTTTAAGCTGTAACCGAACTACGACTTGGATACCTGGATGGCCCGTCCTCAATGGTCGTGCGGGCTCCAGCACAATCTCCATCTTTTCGGAGTTTTGCTGGCTTAGCCATTGTTGTTTTCTGGAGTACTGAGCTTAGCCATGCCAAGGTCTGCTCCAGGTCGTTCACCACCACAGACAGTCGCCGCCCTTGTGGATCAGAGGGAGATTTGCCACCATGTAGTTTCATACCAGGATGGTGGTGGATCCTGGTATTGGTTTGCTCTTGAATGGGCTTCCTGATGGAAACGCCGGACTCCTTCTCATAATGAGAGACCCTGCTGGGTGATGAATCCCTCCACTGTACATCGCTGCTCGACCGACGCCCAGGAACACCTCTCAGCCACGATGAGGCGGTAAACTGTGGGAAGGTACCGAACTATGACGTTTTCGATTATTCCATAAACACTTTAGACAAACAATACAGCTTTCTTTTTTAGTGTTTTATAAACAGTAGTTAAAATAAATACGTAACTCCTATAGCATAAATGTCCAGCAATTCATATGCTATTGAACAACAGATCTAAGTCAGACCATTAAAATGTTAGTAGCACAGATGAGGAAGAGTACAAGATGACTACAAGTATATCCGAGCAGGTAATGGAACTTGCAGATCCAGATCAGATCCATCTATTATGATATTTATTATGTCTATATGTATATAACCCAATTGATAGGTATTGATCGGTGATAGAAGGGGACTCGTAGCTCTGTGAGATCGTCAACATTCGGGAATCTATCGTCAAATATATGTTTCCAAGACAAAAACGAATAATAGAAGTGAGATGTATCGTAGATTTCGATAAGTTGAAATGCTAGATGGACACTGATCACAGGGAAAACGGCACACTTGTGTTTAACATACTTCTAACTGATCCATTTTAAATGATGGAACATATCGATGGGAGCAAATTAGCACTCTGGTTGGGAGAAACCCATGTTTGAAATTCTTTCCCACCTCGAGATCTTGGACAATAGCCAACGTTGAGAATCACATTCACCCATCTAGAAGACGGATAGGACGAAGATCTTCTGTCAGACGAATGTCATATCCGAGCTTGACGAAGGATTCAAACCTGTCTAACACCATGCTTCGAGGATAGGATAGTGGTCGGTCATATACAATAGTTAAAAACTTCTAGAAAATAGGACTTCATAAACCCACTCTTAAAGAGATGTCTTAGATCTGGCTTAATATATATCTGTAGTACTAAGTGAATCTTGAGGCAGGTTTTGGTTAGGCGGACCTCGGGACTTTAGGGTACCACAATGGCTAAACCAGCAAAACTCCGAAAAAATGGAAATTTTGCAAGCGCCCGCATAACCAGTGGGTAGGGCCGTCCAATTATCCAAGTACTAACTGAATCTTTGTCCGGTTTGTAATCAGAACAGGTGGATCTTACTCGGACGGAAGGCAAGATATTAAACACCGACCAAAGGCAATGATGGATTTTCCATGAGACGTAGATGAATTCAGAAACGGTCTATCTATCTATCCCTGTAGGGATTCGTTGACGTTCTCATTGGTGCCCACGGATAAATATTCCTGCACACGTGCATGGATGTCCGAAATACGAATTATATTATTTACGTGAATCCAGCCAAAAGCCTGAAATCCAGTAACTGTGAAGTTGTCGGAATATGGTTCACATCCAACGAAGTTGTTCAGAGTACACCTTGGAAAAGGCGAGCAAGCTATCAGGTCTTGGATACCTAATTTGATACTTGAATGGCCCGTCTTCACTGGCTGTGTGGGACCCAGCAGAATTTCTACTTATTCGCAGCTTTGCTAGCTTAGCCAGCTATCAAGCCACTGTTCGTTAAATTGTTTTAACCTAACGAGCGTAGCTTTAACGGAAACGACAACAAAAGCTTAGTCATGAATGTCTATTCGAATATCTAACAACCTTAATAGGTTTACAACGTCTAGACCGACATTGACACTCTTCTTCGTCCACGCTCCAGGATCGATCTCCGGCATTGAGGTACTTTATATGAATTTCTGAAAGTTCTGCAACGTATATGACAACTTCCACAGGCTCCCTGAGCTCGTCTAGGTTTTCTAGAAGTCCCGATATTGAAAATTCAAGCCTCTAAGTGGTGACCATCACGAGTAAATGATTACATTTCTGTAAATCCCAGTTCCCATCTAACTAATTTCGCTCTTTCCTCCATTTAGCGAATGGTAAATCACATGCCACATGATCTTTTTCATCTCAAAAAAAAAGAGAAAAAGCTTAGAAGTTTGGGTAATCAGGTCCCAAGATGACTGAAAACTGCGACTATTTCCTTAGCAGATAACGAAATTCATAAGGAATAAGATCAATTTGTCCAACCCAACACCTTTAGAAAAAAGCAATAAAGCGCTGGGGAGGGACCAAACCCCCAGGGATGCAATAACGGGTACATACAGTTAGTGTTTTGCTTCTCCCAGACACCTCTAGCACCAATCTGCTAAGCCCAGAAATACCGCAGGCTCTGTATAGCTAAGACGCGAAATGAGACCAACCATGCGAGCAAATGTATATTGCAGGGCATATCTAACCACTGCGCTAGACACCTTTATCAGGGTTAGGAACGCTGAAAGTTTAAATTTGGAAGCTAACAAGAACGAAGATGTAGCGAGGAGAAGAACGACACTAAGTCCTCAACCCACTTACACGACACCATTTTTTCAACTTTAGAGTACACCTCTAAGTCCAGGACGCTAACAGGTTGAAAGAACGTTACGATTTGTCATACGTGCCACAAAGTGTGGCCAGAGGTATCACATACATAAGTCAAAGCGAGAGAATCTAAAGCACCTAACGACTTGTACGGCCAAAATTTAGAGAAACGAAGTATACGCCGTTGTAAACCAGGGAAACACAGATGATCAAAGGTAAAACAGACGAGATAAATTATATTTATTACCAGAAAAGTTTAAAATCATTTCGAAGCCATACGACGATATATTCAGTGTCAAGAAGAACATGGGCATGACGGATAATGGCAAGAAGAACAACACGTTAAGAAAGACATAAAATGTTAATGATCAATCAAGGACATTCTACGTTTGCCAGATTATCGATTAGCGTTTCATATATTTTAACACCTCGCAAAAACACTGATTCATTCAGATATTCGTTGTGATCATGTAGTAGTGAAGGTGTATTGATCATTGGCGAGAATCCTATTGATCGATGGCCCAACTGGAATGACGTGAAAAGTACAGATACATGGAACAATCAGAACTGAAGGACTAATGAAATTTAAAAGAAAATATAACTTTAGTAATTCTGAGATATTTACAAAACTCCGGACCGCAGGTGTCTGCGGTGGGGAGAGAACACGCTATTGTCCTTCCCGGGTAGTAACGCGTTCACCACTACGCGCCCATGAGGGACGAGTGATTGCTGTTGGCAAAAACCGATAGAACTAGCTAAGAGGCAGGCGAAACGAAGGACCCGCATGGTGTGGTGGTGAACGCGTTACTCCCCGGAAAGGACAATAGCGCGTTCGTTCCTCACCGCGACACATGCGGACCGGAGTTCCACAAATATCTCAGCATCATTATGCCATTACTAGAAGGTGCTGGTACAATGAAATGAAACAGAATGAACCACTTGACAAATCAGTATTTATACCTCTCGAACAAATCGTGAGTCAGTAGCGCCACTAAAGATTTCCTTGTCAAAGATGCACTTCCTAAATGGATAACTAAAGATTAAAATTAGCCTTTTTTTGACAAACTTCAGTAAAGTGCGAATGATACGATGGTACCGTTCTGAAGAACAAAAGGCCGTACTTACTCTTTCTGAAGGGACCTCTCAAACGCAGACCAGAATGGATCATCGTTTGTCGTCGGCGTTACTGCATTAATCTCTGATTTCTGAAATACTAAAAAATTTTGCTCTTTCATTCATCCGGCGAAACAGTGGTTCAACAGCCTTTGGCAGTACAACAGGACCTTTTAGGATACGATCTTCACTTACTTGCACATATTTAAACGTAACACCTGGACCGGCGTTCTTGCACCAACTAGCAATAGCCGCTTCCATTTCTGAGAAATCAGTACTTGGAGTTACACGTATGTCGAGTGCTGAAATTGAAGTAGATCTGCGAAAAAATTAATCCTATCCCCATTCACGAGTAGACACAGGTTTAAAAAGTGATAATGCGATAATTTTCCAATCCACACGCAAGACGATCCATTCCAGAATGCTACTTGGATACATGGATGACTTCGTCATTCACTTCACTGACCCGTCTTCACTGGTCGTGCGGTCCTCAGCATAATTTCCATTTTTTCGGAGTTTTACCTGCCCCAGGTCGTCACCACCACAGGAAGCCGCGGCTCTTGTGGATAAGAGATAGATTTGATACTATGCGACTAGTTTGATACTACGACGGTGCTCAATCCTAGTATAGGGTTATTCTTAGCTGGGCTTCCTGGTGGAAACGCCGGACTCTTTTTCAGCTTTGGATACCCTGCCAAGGGCACTAATCCTCTTGCTGTACATCGCAGCCCGACACCCAGGAACATCTCCCAGCCACGATGGGGCGGGGAGCCGTTTGGAGGAATGCAGGCAAACTCAGCCATCATTCGACCGGAAATCCACTGAGAGAGGTCACTGTTGCAACACGTTTCCAAATCATTGGTTAAACACCCGTTAAGAATACTACTTCGGGCGCTACTGCCTATAAAACGAAAGAGTCATAGAGAAGGGCAGAAAAATATTCAATACATGTTTCATTTTAGTGCCTACTATTCTTCATAGGGCGCGTGTGGCGCAGTGGTTGGAGGCGCCACTGTGGCACGCACGTGGAATCGATTTCTGCGCCCATGGCCCACCAAGCCATCCCTCCGGGGTCGGCAAATTGGTACCAGGCTCGTGTGGGAGGATAGCAGCACTGGCTCGATACATCGGTAGGCCACTGCGAGTCATTGTAAAGGCCAGATGTGTATTCAATCACCTCCAACGATACTTAATGAAGTCGAATGCATGGCGCATCCCTCAGGGATTGATCAACACCGAGAGCTTTATCCTTTTACTATTTTTCATGCTTGGGTCCAAAGCCTAGCCAAGGTTCCGGGCTTTACACATATCTCAGTATTCTTATTATTGTATTCAATTCTGCATTTCAAAAGTTTGCTGCCTCGAGAATCTCATACAACACTAGAGTAGAGCCAATCTCGGGTAGCTCAAAGCTGCATGTGAAATGTTACGATAACTGTTTCCACTTTTGTATTGATTTAGATAATTCCTTAGGACTAAAGTAATTGACAAAGTTAGAACCAACACATGATAAACTGCTCCGGCAATACGTTCACTTGTACTCCACCGTTGATTTTTGTGATATTCACCGTCGTGACATCACCGAGTCGTTTCGACGAATCCGTTTTTAGCAAGGATCGTTGTTGTTCACGGAACGACAACACACTGTTGATAACTGATTGCTGAACTGTGCATGAAAATTGTTGCTTAGCGGAGCACAATGTCCCACTTAAAAGAAGGAAAAACCCAGCTAAGAATGAACTCCAGAACATATAATGAAACTTAAACATGTACCAGTTTCTCTACAGCAGTGTTTTCGATGAATTTTGATCCGTGTCCTGGCGAACCGCTACATGTGATTTCCACCCCTGAAATGGATATATGGAAGGCACAGAAAATCTTCTTCCGTGGAATATTATCTCTTACTTACACCACGGATTACGCTCTCCATAGTACACCTTGTATGTTGATGTTTCACTGGCCAAACCTTCGTCGAGCATGAAACCTAGATTGAGTTCACGAAACTCAGGCATTTGCACGAACTTCTTCATGCCGTCCACACCTCCGATCTCTTCATCTATAACCTGATTGACGTAGTACAGCAGAAATGTCTGAACCCATTTCAGCATGTATTCTTTCTTTAGTAAGTCCGATCATTGGTTCTGATGAAGACGAAGACGTCGAAACGTTAGCCGAAAATAGAGACTACTTATCAACCTCGTGTAAGATTTATCAAAGAAAGAGTATATGTTGTTTAGTCGTGACGTGGTTAAAGAAAAGTTGGTTTTGAAGCACTCTTTGCAGTGTGATACAACCGCAATGGTGCTCAAATATTTGCAAAACTCCGGATCGTTGGTGTCTGCGGTGGGGACGAACCCGTTATCACCCTTTCTGGAGCTAACGCCTTCACTAGCACACCATGCATGCTCTTCGTTTCTCCTTTCTCTCAGTATTGCATTGTTTTCAGTACTATATATTTGCGTCGAAAATCTTTAAAGAAATGTAAGCGTTACCTGGACCCCAGACGATATGAATGGTCCTCAACCACTGTTTTTTACCACGTAGAAAGTGCCTTCGTATTGCTTCGAAATATTGCGAACCAACACACTTCATATCTTGCGCGCCACGTGCATAAATCCTGCCTTGCTCGTCCTTATGAGCTGAATATGGGTCATGCATCCATTTGTCCTATAATGTTTCCAACCGCACATTAATTTACAATCATTAATTAAAAGGGATGAAATTTTGAGTAGTTCGATTCCTTGATTCAATTTTAACCTTACGACATTGTAAAAACCATTTCGAATCGTAGTGAAAGATCGAAAATAGGAAATATCTCCATAATAGCTAACCGTACCTTAAAAGTAGGGACCACATCAGTATGAGAGTACAGCACAATCGAAGACAAGTCTGGTTTTAGTCCGGGAATTGTCATTATCACAAATGGTTTGCCGGCAACAGCCTAGAAAGTGGGGTAAAAAGTAACAACAATGCGAGAATATTGGAAATTACAAACAAAGAATAGCATAATTAATGAATATCTAGAATATTCACACTCAATAGCTCCATGATAAAATAATAAGATAAAGCTCTTGGCGTTGATCAATCCCTGAGAGATTCTCTATGCATTCGATTCCATTCGTAGCATCGCTTGAAGGTGATTGAATGCATATCTGGCCTTTACTACAACTCGCGGTGGCCTACCGCTGTATCGGGCTAGTGCTGTTATCCTCACAGACAGGTTTGATACCAATTTGCCGACCCTGGAAGGATGGAAGCTTTGATGAGTTTGGGCCGCTGGGATAGATCCCATGTCTGTTGCAGGTCGCCTCCAACCATTGCGCAATACGAGCTTCTTGATAGTAACAAAATCTACTACATGAGAAAGAATGAACAAGGAAAATAAAATGAACGAATTTCTTCCTATGAGGGGCCTCCGTGAGTAAACCGATTACTACTAGGTGCAACATACCTCAACGACTTTGCTTTGAATTCCAAGTTCATCAGCGAGTCGAATGAGAAATTTACGGCAACTATCTGCAAAGGCATAAACAGTAATAAAAGCATATTACACAAGCTAATGAGGAACCTGAACCCTTAGAATTCCATAGATTTTTTTTCATATCAGGATTCTCGAACCGTTTAGCCACGATCTCTCGTTAGAAGTATACAAGTCGCCTACCTAAAGCCATATACAGACTAAAGCGACCCAGTGTTTTCACAGACTGAGACTCAGGAGGGTTTATGAATGGGCTTTCCGTCCTAGGTACGCCGAATCCACCTAACCTCTTATATTATATTCGTGATCCTTATTCCCATACCCCAATAGGATCCATTACCCTCCTAGTGTCAAATTAGTCGCATGATAGTAAACTGTTGTAAATGTTTTTTGTCGTACAATGGTCATAGTTTACTATAAGGTATCATTGCTGATACCAATGAAATAAAACGAATGGTTTACTTAATAAATCACTATTCATACTCCCTCCCAAGGGTTTATCGCCTCATTGTAGTTGGGAGGTGTTCCTGGGTGTCGGGCTACGATCTACAATGGAGGCATTCATCCCCAGCAGGGTCTCCCAAGCTGAGCAGTCCGGCGTTTCCATCAGGAAGCTTAGCTAAGAGTAAACCAATACCAGGATCCATCACCGTTCTGGTATCAAAGTCGCATGGTCGCAAATCTCCCTGTGATCCACAGGGGTTGCGACTCCTTGTGGTGGTGACGACCTGAGGCAAATTTTGGCTAGGAAGACCTCGCGACTTCAGGGAACCACAATCGCTAGACCAGTAAAATCCAAAAAAAAAAAAAACAGAAATTGAGCTGGGGCCCGCACAATACAGTAGGTTGACTAGGAAGTAAATGGTAATAGGTCAAAATTCGCTAGAACAAAGTGGACCATCTTTACATCAGGCGAGTCCAACAAGTTATCCGTCAGTATACCAGGCCATCTATGGCATGCTATCTTAATGAAAAAGTCATCGCCTGCTCTCCCATAGATAATAAGAACAAAAGGCTAAAAATGTAGCGCACTTGTCTTCGAAAGAACAGGATTCCACTGAGAATCACTGAGGTCCGTCATAGGGTAGAATAAATGTAGGACAAAATAGAACAAATTACTGGCCTACCAATTCAGTCCATTATCAATGGCCAGGTGGACAGGTAAAATATGACTTTTACGACAACATGATTCTGGAAACCCACCATAATCCGGAGAAGGCTGCTCAGTGTTTATTCGTAGATATTCACGGAACTTCGTAACAGCGATATCCTCATCGGGCATATCTTAAATTATAGCTTCAACTGAAGGAAGACTTTTATTAAGCAATTCTAGAACGTTCAAATGAACCGAGCTGTGATGTGGACAGAACTATGATGTCCACATTAACCAACAAGTGAATAATCTGAACAAGGGTTCCCCTCTTGACCCCTGTCCATCGTTTCTTTTCTCGAGGGTTTTTTTTTAATTGATTTGGAAACGTCCTCGGAAATATCTCACCGAGGATAAAGAATTACTAGTATTGATTAACCCATTTCACCCTGGATAAGAACCATAAAGTCCACATCGGCTTCGACCAAGCGATCCTATGAACACTAAGTGTCCATATTTCGTTCAGTAAGAACCACAGCAGGGCACTATGTATGTTCAATCGATAGCTAGTTGAAAGTAGAACAAAATATTAGGGTTAAGTGCAGGAAAGCCATTCTCTAAACTTAGTAATTTGCCAGAAACTTTCATTCGAAAAAGTTCATGGACGGGTAGCTTGACTACCAGCCGACAATGATTTGATTTCAAGTAACAGATAGTAAATAAAAATAAATAAAAATAAATAGTAAATAGTAGCATAGATATCATTCATACTCACAGGACAATAGAGCAAAGCCTCTTTTACAATGCTGTCATGCTCACAACCTCTAAAGAACTCTACTTATTGAGAAAAGACTTTTTATCTTCGAAAAAGCAAGAAGTCCGCAACCGACGAAGAAATGCGCGTATTCGATCGGAACCAGTCACGAAAATGTGCGCACGGGCGGAATGGTTAGAGAGGACAGTACTCAGCGCTGTGCAATCCCTGGGGGATGCGCCATACATCTGACTGTATTAAACATGGTTGGAGGTGATTGAGTGCATATCGAGCTTCTACAATGACTCGCGGTGGCCAATCGATGTATCTGGCCAATGCTGATATCCCCACCCCAGACAAGTCTGGCACCAATTTGCCGACCCGGAAGGATGGAATGCTTAATGGGCCATGGGCGCGCGGATCGATTCGTGTGCGTCGCAGCGGCGCCTCCAACAACTGCGCCATACGCGCCCACGAGTGGAAGGGTGAGCATAATGCCTCGTCGGGATCTCGGAATATCATCAAATCAAACTTGGGGTAAAGGTAGTGATAATAAATCAACAGTGCGAACATGGTTCCACAAATTCCGACCTGGTGATTTCGATCTGGAAATTAACGGAAGTCGCGGACGTAACTCAGTGAACTTGACAACGACGAACTGAAGGGATAGATGGAGGCGAACGTGCGAGCAACTGCTCCAGAGTTTGCAGAACAGCTTGACGTAAGCACAAGAACAATTTCCACTCGAATCGCACAGGAAAGACAGAAAAACTCGACAAGTGGGTGCCGCACGAATTAAACGATAATCAAAAAGTCGGCGTTTTGAAGCGACATCTTCTCTTATTCTGCGCAACAAGAGCGACCCTTTTCTTGATCGAATTGTGACGTGTGACGAGAAGTGGATTCTCTACGACAACCAGCGACATTCAGCTCAATGGTTGGATTTCGATCAGGCTCCACACCACATCCCAAAACCGAAATTGCACCAAAAAAAGGTTATGGTGACTGTTTGAAGGTCTGCAACTGGACTAATTCACAACAGCTTTCTGAATCAGGGCGAAACGATTACGGCAAAGAAGTATTGCCAGCAAATCGACGAAATGCACCGTGAACTTCAACAACAACGACCGGTATTAGTCAGCTGAAAAGGTCCAATCCTTCTCCACAAAAACATCCAGACCCACGTTGCGGAACCAGCGCTGTAGAAGTTAAAAGAGTTGAGTTACGAAAACTTGCCTCATCCGCCATATTAATCAGACCTATCGCCAACCGACTACCACTTCTTCAAGCACCTTGACAACTTCGTTCGCGAGAAATTCTTCACTAAGCACGATGACGTAAGAAATGCCTTCAACGAATTCATCGTTTCCAGAACTCCAGTATTTTGTGAAGTTCGAGTAAATAAACTTGTTTGTTTGTTGGAAAAAGTGTGCTGATTTTAATGGTGTGTATTTCGATGCAGAGAGCTTTATCCTTTCATCCTTTATATATATCAGCACGCTCAAATTACTGGACAATGTGGCAGGCTTCGCTACCGTTCGGGATGTTAGGTTTTCAAAAAAGTGGTATTCTTTGGATCATAATTCGTGCCCGGAGTCGAATAAATGAGGCTTTTTCTGCTTGGGATCACCGCCGCATCTGATTTATATATTTACGAATTGGGTAAGATGAGGACCACGTGCATGGTTCACAATTGGTCAGCGACAGGCTCTCCAACTTCAGGTGGAAGATTACTGCGCTCTACTGCAACGTAGCAGCGAGCTGGCCTATTCGGACGGCCAATAGTCCATGGCAACGCAATAGCGTTACCGCAAATAAAGACCAAATTAATATGTCGAAAACATCTTCGAGCAATTCTTTAGGGAGAAGCAAAATGTCTTCTACACTTACGGTGCTGCATCTACGTAGGGTGAATGGAATGATAGATGCTTTCCTCAGAGCTTTGATGTTACAAGGGTCCCACTCGTAATAGCGTAGCTAAGGAAGGCGAAATCACTGAAACGTCAGCCATCGACCAAGGACAACAACAACAACGAAAAGGAAAACCTATACCAGCCTCGCATCGGCTCAACAAGATCGGTTTATAAGATCATATAAATGAATATATCAACTAATTATGTCGAGGTTTATAGCAAGTCATTCTTATGAGTTAATCAATAAATATCTATGTGGTTAAGCTAACACAAGTTGCTATAAAGAAATTTTATTCGGTAGCATTTCGACGCCTTCGCCCTCTTTAGAGCAGCGATGGTCTGTGTCGATGGTCGCGCACTGCTAGTCGTCGCGATCTGAGTCTTCGTAGTTCTATGCAAATAGCATCCAGGAGAGGGAGCACCGCTCGAATAGGAAACTTCACTCAGCAGTGCCCTTTCCGTAGATGACGGATGGCACCTTATTTTGATGATGCTCAAGAAACACTCTATGCTCTGAGATGCGTTGTGCACCCGACTCGTTTCTTAAAATCGTAGAGGTAACTGGATTCATATTTGGCCCATATAGCGACTTTCGAGGACCTTCCAATATATCGAGTCAGTGATTTTATCCTCTCTGACAATCCTGATAGCACTATGATGTTGAGATATTTCCAAAACTTGGAGCGAACGACAGATCGAACTGCGATTACCGTTTCGGGGAGCTCACATGTTATTCACGGCACCACTGAGGCCCTCGTTCTGGCTTTTCTTTCTTTCAGTTCTGATACCACTTTGCCGCTTAAGCTAAGGATTATTTCCAGGAGCTGCAAGACGGTATGCTTACCAGAGGATTGCTAGGAAGTCCAGAAACAACCATAAGTTAGGAGCTGATTAACTGCATTTGGTCGGAAAGAAATTCGCCACACTTTGTGACTTGGTTGGTTTCGATTAGTGCAGAGACAATCTGTGCATTGCTTTCCCAATGAAACAAAAAGCCACTCTCTTCAAGTGGACGAGAAGAAGGAAAGAATACCGAAATGATTACTTGCTCAAGGAGGGCGGAAACCCAATAATTACAGTAATATTCTTAGTAATGCCAATATTATTTGTACCGCTTTTGTTATATCTCAGAGAGATCATCGAAAAAGGAATGTCGAAGATGACACAGCCGCCTTTTGAACAGTCGTATGTAAAGAACGAACGGAGGTACAATAAAGAGAAAGGACGTATGAGAGACGATTATAAGTGCAATGAGTACAATGAGTAGAACTGAATGAAAATAAAGAATCGAATTGACACATGATAGACGGAATTCTTGTCTAAACCAGAAGGAATTTAGCAAACAGCTCTTGGCCAACCTTATCACTGATGAAAGTTTGCCTAAGTAACACGAAGTGGTGCAGTAGTTTTCTCGATAGCGATAGTATTCTCTTATCTATCAATTCCCCCCGACTACTGATTACCCGAAAGCGATCGATATGGCAGGGTACATTCTTAGATACTCATTAAAGCGAGTAGAAAAACTGTATTAACAAAAGGTAGAGCATAAAGCGTTAAGAGTGTATGAACCCTTCAGCGAATCACCACTATGCATTCGAATCTATTCGTAGCAATGTAGCGAAAAGCGAATGCATATTTGGCCTTTACAGCTTATCGTATGTCGGATTACCTGTCCCTATCCTCTAGGAGTAGCGTACAACAAGTTCAGCGAACTCGGAGGAACGTGGTGTTTAATCAGACTTGGGTACGGTGTCGAACCAGATGTCACATGTCTTCAGGCACATCTAACCACTACATTGTAAGCGCCGCATATATATGCTGAATATTTTCAGAGTCCACTGTATTTTGGACACTTTGTCGTCATATATTTTTCCACAAAAGTGTGACAGAGCTATTGTATCATTCGTAATTTCATCAATCATGAAATTCCTAAAACGAGTGGATACCGCCGATAGTTCCCATCCGTCATCATTCTCAGCGGCCAAACAAGATTCGCACTCTCGCAACATCAGCAGTATTCGTCTTTCTGTTGGGAACCGTTCATTTGTGCAGGATTCAGAAAGAGCAAGCAAACAATTAAAGTATTCGGCGTCGAGCAATTCATTAACTATGCGTCTCCTATTACACCCTACCCGTGCCAGCGTGGTGACGATCGAAGGCATATTTAAACTATAAAATTACTTGCTGTAGCCTAGTGTGACTTTTTTTTATGAATTCAGGATTTCTCCTATCCTTCTAGAGAAGTCCGGTGCCACTTTGTCGAACCCGCATACTTAGAGGGCCTGATTTGTTCTGGGCGGGTCGAACCTCGGACCACGTGTCTACCAAAGGACATCTGTAACCATTTCGTCACATACCTCACATGGGAAAAGCACATTGTCAAGCTTTGTTATGGTAGAAAGTTGTTACGACTGCTTTTTTATTTTCATTAAGAAAGTCCTTCCAGTAGCACCAATACTGACGCAGTTGTACTACATAACTTGGCAACTGGATCACTATTATCTTTCAACTAAAATGTTTACAATCTTAACCTTTTTATTTACGCCTATTCTTTTTAACGGTAAGGTATGTAGCGAAATATAACTTCCATAATGCTGAGATATTTGCAAAACTCCGGACCGCAGGTGTCTGCGGTGGGGGACGAACGCGCTATTGTCCTTTCCAGGAAGTAAAGCGTTCACCACCACACTTTGCGTGAAAATCACAATCATAGCCTTGTCATTTATGTTCGCCGAATTATAAAGCTATTCTTATATAAGATTCGTCATGGCTCTGAAGAAAGCGAAGTTGTCTAGACATTGGCCACCAGGAACAACGACAACAACAACAGCAGCGATAACAACAACAACGAAAACTTACACAAACCCTGCGTCAGCTCAACAAGGCACTTCATAAGATGACAAGGGGCAAAGGCGCAGAGATCGATTCCACATGTGTGTTGTAGGCCGCCTCTGACCACTGCACCATATACGAGATACTAGAATATTCTAACATTATTCTAAGGAAATTGAGTATTCAGCAACAAAATGTGTTATGCATTCAAGTTATATATACGTATATACATATATATATAAAGAGAGAGAGAAAGGGAGAGAGAGAAAGAGATGGAGAACGAGAGAGAGAGAGGAGGAGAGAGAGATTATTTATGCCGACGTTTATAAAAAGTCGGTCGTCTGAGTAAATACTCTTAGTTTTCGTAGAAAAATTCGGCTTGTATACTTTATAAAACATCTTAGGATTGCGACATTATGGAATTGGCAGAGATTTCTGAGATCTTCCAATTATGTTTTCGTTTACAGCAATAAAATATTGGATTTCTGTCACTGTTGCTTCAAAACCAGACAATGAGAAGTCGGGATGATCGAATATCAAGAGAAAACGAAGGAATCAAAAACTAAGATTGCCATTAGATTCTTACAGAGCAGAAATTGACAAAACATCGTTACGCGTTAAAGTGAACGAGAGACGGTCTGAAATCGCCAGGGTTCTATGACGCTAAGTGATCTTTCAACCTATCCGAGTGCTGTCGATCGAGAATTCTGATGACGGCAGCGAGTCGAAGAAATTGGCTAACCTGATGAGGTGGACACCACCCATACAGATGTTTCCTTTCTTGCTCACTGTATCCTCAGCGATGGAACCGAAAGCTCAAGATTCCAAATGACATGAGATGTACAACAGAAAGATCATAAACCGGATATTTTAACTTTTTATTCACTGCCTATTACAATTTTTCATGCCAGGGCATTATGTGTGATACAACCACAATGATGCTAAGATATTTGAAAAACTTCGGGCAGCAGGCGTCTGCGATGGGCAACGAATTGCTGATGGCACTGAACGATAGAACTAGCTGAGAGACAAGCGAAACGAAGCACCCACATGGTATGGTGGTGAGCGCGTTAGCCCCAGGGAAGGGTAATAGCGTGTTCGTCCCCCACCGCAGACACCTGAGGTCCGAAGTTTTGCAAATATCGCAGCATCTCAGTTTAATCTCAGTTTTTGAACTAAGAGAGAGAGAGGCGAAACGATGGACCCGCATGGTATAGTGGTGAATGCTGACACCTGCGGCCTAGAGTTTTGTAAATATCTCAGCATCGTTGTGGTTGTAAACGGGATAGTCACAGTTCTACACTGAAATCATGAAAACTTTCCCAAAGTCTGTTGGCATCTGTAGTAAGCATAGCCCACCTGGATGACCGTACCTCGGGGCGATTGTGAATCAAAAGGTTTGCTGGCGTCCTCTCCAGGTAGTCGGCGATCAATGGGGAAAACGGTGAAATAAGTGGTATTTCATTTCAAAACCATACTGTGACATATGAAATAACATGTGAGAACATTGAATGTCATGAATGCCAATCGGAATCGAAAAACGTTCAAAAAGGCGCGAAATACTAATCGCTAACTGATGGATTTTTCCCAAATCAGCTAGATTATCGATTAACGTTTCATACGATTCAGATTCAATATCTCGTCAAAGTACTGATTCATTCAGTTATTAGTTGTGATTGCGAAGAAGTGAAAATTCTTACATGGCTACGTAAAAATGAACGGCAAAAGATAAACTGAACTGACTGCTAACGCTCTTTCGATAGCGCCCACTGGTCTTTCACCCTGCTTACGTAACGACCAGCTGTCAGACGTCTACATCAGAGAAAAAAAAATGGCAGAGTCAAATTTATGAGAACGGAATCGGGTGGGTTTTGCCTTCATCATTACATCCTCGGTGGTAGTGAAAGCTTCCTAAGCCGCTTGCTTTCTCGTACTCATTTCTGGAATTAAATCGTTCTTCACGTTGCATTCCCGACACTGCTGGACCAATCGGAAATATTGATTCCGTTGACTTGCAGTATCAGGCAAAAATAGTTTTTTTTTTAAAATGAACATCGTCATCACAAGACTAGCTGCGGGCAATTTCGTTACCGCATGTAATTCCTAGTGAGTTTTGTGAGTTAGAATAAGGTTTGTTTTTTCTTTGAAATTAAGCACTATTTTTGATGTGGCGGACTAAAGTGCACTGAAATTTAAAAAAAAAACAGATTAATCTCTCAGCGTTGATCAGTCGCTGAGAGATGAACCATGTAGCCCGGCACCCTCTCTACTAGGTTTTCTTTTATACGGCCACGAAGTGGTCCACCCGTTTCGCCAAAGCATTCGTCCCCGCCTGCTTTACAAAAGACCGGATAAATCGCACTAGAACGCACATCATCACAATCTCTACCGTTAAGGCATAAAAGGATAAAAGGATAAAGGTCTCGGCGTTGATCAATTCCCGATAAATGCGCCATGCATCCGACTTCATTAAGCATCGTTGGGGGTGATTGAATGCATTGAATGCGTATCTGGTCTTTGCAAGGACTCGCGATAGCCTATCGATCTATTGAGGCAGTGCTGCTATCCTTCCAGACAAGTCTGGTACAACTTTGCTGACCGCGGAGGGATGGAAGACTTAATGGGCCATAGGCGCGGGATCGATTTCACGTGTGTATTGCAAAGCGCCTCTGACCACTGCATCACACGCGCCCTCTTTTTCTTTATTTTCCAAAGTCTAAAATGAAACCAATCAAGAAATGATACATTATGCACTAAAACACGCTGATATCACCGAATGAATTTTTGATGTTTATGAATGCCGGATTTTTGTATAGAAATTTGTGAACTAGGATTCCTTTTTCATTTCTTCTAGAAATTTTTCTCCAACAACTTTAATAACCAAGTAAAAGCTGGAGAAACCATGCTTCTTCTTAACCTGATAGAGCGAGTCTTTCTACGAGATTGTCAAGTTTACGACTCGCCAGGCTCTAGTTATCGAAAGAATTATCAACAGTTTTCGAAAGCCATCTTTAGCACGAAGTGTTAATGTACACCAAGGAGAACATACTTTTTAAATCAAAACTTCAACTTTTAGTGTTTTAAGCAAAGGCATTTTATCGGATACATGTGGATTCACTACTTACCCGAGCTCCGTTAGAATAGGGTGTCACCGAAGTAAAGGTAGTTTATGGTTCGTAGGAGTTGCCATGGGACTCTGTAGATATGACCCAGGCAAGCTCATTCTCTTATGGATGATTACTTTTTTTTATCAGAAATTAGTTGTTAACTTGGTAGCACACAGATCCATATGGAACTTTCTCGATCTAAAAGTTTCCTTTATTTTCCATAGTCGATTACGCCTATCATCTACGTGAACGACTACTTATACTTAGTTTCTCCTCATATAGTTTTCGTCTAGAACAGCTACAAAGTAGAGTAAAAATCCAGCTACCGTGATGCTGAGATATTTGCAAAACTCCGGACCGCAGGTGTCTGCGGTGGGAAACGAACGCGCTATTGCCCTTTCCGGAAGCTAACGCGTTCACCACTAAACCATGCGGGTCCTTCGTTCAACCTGTCTCTCCACTAGTTTTCTATCGATCAGTACCATCAGCACTCACCCGTCAACGAGATTGATCTGGGAAGCCCAAATCTGCATTGAACCCGGTTAGGTTGAGGCTGTGAATATCTCAGCATTATTATGGTTGTATTTCGCATAATACCCTGTATTTCGCATATAATAAAAAATTGAAATAGGGAGCAAATGAAGAGTTAAAAGAGTAAAAGTTTTTAGCGCATTTCGTCCAAAACTGTACCAGGACAATGTTGGCGCAGTACTTACACTAATATTCTTCTACCCAACTTTGCCGTGCTGAATCTCTGGAAAAGGGATAAACACGCCTTTAATTATACAACATACTCGTTGCTTTGATCCAACATCGCTGCCTAACCAAGTACTCACAATCCCTCCGAGGTAGATAAGTTGGTAGCGAGCTTGTCTAGGAGTATGAAAACACTGACATAATATATTTATTTATATGATCTTATAAACTGATCTTCTTTAGCTGATGCGAGGTTGGCATAGGTCTTCGTTGTCGTTGTCGCAGTTGTTTTGTTGGTGTTGTTGGCCGATGGCTGACGTTTCGGCTTCCTCAGAGCCTGGAAGTATTTTATATTAGAATACTTTAGTTATTCGGTGGAAAAAAGGCTAAAGTATTGATGAAGATCAAACTTTTGAACAGACGCCATATCGAACAGAAAGGCTACTCACCGTTATGTTACGAGTCGGACTGACCCACGCGTTGTTCACATGGGGTCGCGAGCAAGACACACCCCGGGGTGAAAATATCATTTAGAAATAGGGCGCCAGGTCACGTGTGATAGTGAGGCATTCGTCTTTCCGGTTCATCTTTGGATTTTTTGAATTTATCCAAAAGGCCTCAAGAGTGTTGCGTGTTGATGTTTTCGATTCCTGCGCTAGGATTCGCACAATCACTTCAAAATCATCGTCGTTGTGCTTTTGTGCCCTATGCGTGCCTAGAGGAGTATTTTGACGTATTCTAACTTTCCCATCTAGGTGTTCTTTTATGCGGACACAAAGTGGTCTACCCGTTTCCCCCAATATATTCCTCACCACATGCGTCACACGAGATCAAGTATATTCTACCTGAACTCATGCAATCCCTGTCTCTCCCGTTAGGACAGATCACACAGTTTTCTGAGCTAGACCAACGATCACAGAGACGGTTGCGTACTAACTGATGGCGTAGGCTATTGGGTGGGATGTCAATAATCGTTACATAGTTTCCAAGACCACGTTTTCTTAAGCATCTCTATCGTCTTTAGCTGATTATAAAATCAATAAATAAATATATCGACTATCTATGCCGAGGTTTATAGAAAGTCGGTCTTTTGACTGACTTCATACATCGGTAGACCACCCAAATCCATCGTGTAAGCCAAATATCCATACAGCAATCTCTGTGAGCCTAGAATTTAATTGAATTCATGGCGGATCCTTGAAGAATTTGTCAAAACCAAGCGCTTCCTCCTTTATCCCTTACGCTTCTTAACACGGAAGAATATCACCAACGAGTTATTTTTGTACTATTTAATGATGTCTTAGCACATATGTCTTTGATTCGTATCTTAACACATTCGCCCTTATTCGTGGAGGTGTTGTTCATCGTGTAGCACTTCCCCATTTTCTTCCAATAGAATCCGTCCATCACTCAACAGACGCCTATCATTTGCTGTTAGCAATTGCTCGTCGGTTTTTATACATATTCCACCATGAAATTGACTGCTGTCAATTCATAGGAAAACAGTGCAAGGGTTCTTGCTTAAATTTCTCCTGTAAGAATGGTTCCAGAGGTGTACTTTAGGAATTACAAGAGGGTAGATTTATTAGGATAGTACATGTGAAATTTCCGGTCCTATTGTTTTAGTTTTTCGTGTAATTTTATTGAGAATAAATTTGCTATTTATGTATGTTTGAAGGCTCATGTGGCGCAGTGGTTGGAGGCGTCACTGCGATGCGCACGTGGAATGCGCCCATGGCCCACCAAGCCTTCCATCTCTCCGTGGTCTGCAAATTGGTACCAGACTTGTCTGGGAGGATAACAGCACTGACTCGATACATCGACAGGCCACCGCGAGTCATTGTAAAGGCCAGATAAGCATTCAGTCACCTCGAACCATGCTTAATAAAGTCGAATGCATGCCGCATCCCTGGGCGATTGATCAACGCCGAGAGCTTTATCCTTCATCCTTTATGTATGTTTGAAATGTATTTTTGAAGCACTGCTCTTTCTCTAGTATCGGCTGTTCTTAAGATTTATTGTTTGAACATTTTTATAGACTCTAACTTTAGTATAAATCAACGTGGTACTCGTGTCCTTTTTTGTACGAGTGGAAGAGTAGACATAATGCGGCGGCAGGAGCTCGAAATATCACCAAGTTTGGGGTGAAGGTGGTGTTTTGAATCAACAGTGCGAACATGGTTCCACAAATTCCAATCTGGTGATTTCGACCTCGAAGTTAAGGAAGGTCGCGGTCGCGTTCCAGTGAACTTGACAACTACAAACTGCAGGCACCAGTGAAAGCAAACACGCTCACTACTATTCGAGAGCTTCCAGAACAGCTTGGCGTAAGTACAGGATTCGGGTTGTAAGCTGTTCGAATGAATCAATGTTCATGGACAAACTCGTGTTGACGAGAACCCCGACACCGCCTACTCCTCTACTGTCGCATGCTCCGAGGAACAGTTCTTCTCCAGTGTCATAGACAGCGTTGAATGGGTGGCGTCGTCTCGTCTCGGCCAGGCCGATGACGTCGTACCTTATCATTCTTGCTTGCATGACCAAGTCATCTATCGAGGACTCGGATGCAAGTGTAAATGCATTGTAGATACAGATCGTCACCATAGTTCTTCGTGATCCAGGCAGCTTTCATTGGCCCTGAGATTTTAGCAGCCTCTCCGTACTCGTCCTACCCAACGCTTCGAAATTTGAGGCCCTTTAGGGGTCAGGGAAATGAGGCCCGTTTGTATAGTGTTTAGCATTTTGATACCCACGTATGCTTGCTGGGCTCCGAACGTAGGGCTCGGTGTACTGACGGGTTGCCTGTCAATCTCTCCCAAAGTGGATATGGAGCTTATTTGTTGGAGGCGACTCCTAACCGCCTCCCATATACTTCCCTGTCACTTGATTGCAGGTTTTGGCCGAATGGACTCGTAGAATACAATCTACATAAACTAGAACGCACCCACACACGCGTGCATGAATACGTCTCGTTAACACAGAATGTGCCAAATCGGCGTAGCAGAAACATCGAGACCATCCCCTGGATCCACCCGCGTCTCAGGGAAGCGAAAGTCGCTTTTGGTCCAGAATTAACCCCCTATCCGCCACCTCGGATGCGCCACGTAGCCTCGCGACTAACCGGCTCGAGATCGCTCATATGAGGGAGATCGGCGGAGGATAGGCAGGATAAAATTGCTTATTCAATGACTTGAGAAACCCCGCCGATTTTTAAAGTCCTCTGAGCTACTGGTTTCGGCGTGCGAGGTTATTGAACCGAGGACCACACGTATATTGCACGACGCCTCTAACAACCGTGCTGCCCGCGCGCATATGTGCAAGACAATTTATTTACATTGCCAGTAATTTCTTTAGGGTTACTATGCAGTAAAGTTATCATATATTATTACTTTCCTGCAATGGAAACGTCTTAGTAGTATCGATTTCAACACACGACGTTGTGACGTGTTCATAGACATAAATGTGAAAATGTAGTAAACATATGTACATATATATAGCAGTAAGCATATATTTGTTTTTATATGTATATATGGGAACGCGTGTGGCGCTGTGGTTGGAGGCGCCCTGCGACACGCACGTGGAATCGATCCCAGCGCCCATGGCCCACCAAGCCTTTAATCCCTCCGGGGACGGCAATTTGGTACCAGACTTGTCTGGGAGGATAGCAGCACTGGCTCGATACATCGGCAGGCCACCGCGAGTCATTGTAAAGGCCAAATATGCATTCAATCACCTCTAACGATACTTAATGAAGTCGAATGCATGGCGCATCCTTCAGGGATTGATCAACTCTGGGAGTTTTACTGTTATTCTTTATTAATGAAATGACATAAAACCATGTAATATTAAGTATAAAATGGAATGATATGATCACACTGGTGACAAATGAGCTTATTACTCTCTTGACGTCTCATGTATTTGTATGTAATGTATCATAACATTTTTTTTATTGCAAACATTTCTGCGTTTCTTTACGACTCATTTATTTCACTAAATAACTATAGTGAAAAGGAAAGCGAAATACTCAAAAGACCGACTTTCTATACACCTCAGTATAGGTCTTTGTTGCCGTTGTTCCATTCGTAACATCACGGCTCTGAGGAAGACGAAATCGCCGAAACGCCAGCCATCGACCAACAACAACAACAACAACAACAACAACAACAACAACAACAACAACAACAACAACAACAACGACAACGAAGACCTATACCAACCTCGCATCAGCTAAAGAAGATCAGCTTATAAGATCTATAAATAAATAAAACCAAGTGCCTTCTGTAACACTTATCAAGGCCGGCAATGCCAAAATTTTTCGAACACTTTTGTTGGTTTGTAGATTCATATTATTCATGAATTCATTGCATGAGGCATTAAGTACTCAAAAGGACAGTTCTAATATATTCCATATTTTCCATTCCACCCCATTCCACGGATGATTGCTGATGGCAATGATCGATAGAAAACTATCAGAGAGACACGCGAGACGAAAGCCCCGCATGGTGTGGTGGTGAATGCGTCAGCCCTCGGTAAGAGTAATATCACTTTCGTCCCCCACCACAGACACCTGCGGGCCGGCCGGTGTTTTGCAAATTTCCATCATGCCGTGAAAATTGTAATCGGCAGCAAATAAAAGATTGACATTATTCCATGTTATTCTATCGATTCCATGAAAAGAAAAGTGGAAGTGTGAATGTTGCACAAAGAAAGGGAAAAGTAAAAATTTCTGTTAGCAAAGTTGTAAGCTTGTCTATCAAAATTTACAGAACTGTTGTCATCAATGAGGCGAATCTAGCGCAGTGGTTATGCTGCCTAGCAATGTACACAAGGTCGTTGATTCGCTCTTGTGCCCAAGGCTAACCAAGCCTTCCAGTCGAATGCACAGCGCATCCCTCAGGAACTGATTAATGCTGACACCTCTGTCTTTTTATTTTAATGCCGTCTATCAGTAAAAAGTCATTGTTTTCCGTGTCTGAAAACTGGAAAAATCACTGAAGCTATAAAGAGTTTCGACGGAAACGACACATTGAAATTGTTCATGATGAAGTTGAACAGAACTGAACTAACTCTAAATCCTCCGCCTGATAAAAACTGCTTCCATAATGGGAAACTTCTGCTTGCCTCTCTTCAAAGTGGTATTAATCTATAGAAACTTCCTGAAAATCCTGTAAAAGTCTTTTGAATCTTTTTATGCTAGAAGGATGGCTGAATTTGGGTGTTATATTGGTGAAGGAAACGGTCGGAATACTTTACATAAACTCCAAATTTCAAAAATTGCTACAATGTTTTGTTTTCTAACGAGCTAAGTTACAAAAAGTTAAGCTATTGATGACCTGGTTTTGTTATTCGCACTTTAACATTAATTTACAGCAAAGTGATGCAACAACATTGAAGCATTCGACTTTAATCAATCCTCTAGACAATCGCCATGCATTGGACTCCATTCGGGGCACCTTAGAGATGGTCGAATAAGTGTCGTCTTACAGAATGACGTGAAATGATCTGCCGATGTATCAGCTCACTGTTTTCCTTCTTCAAGACAAGTCTGGTACCAATTTGCCAATGCTGGAAAGATGACTTGCGTAGCTCGATTAGCGCAGTGCGCATAACCGAACCATTAACCAGACGTGTATTACTGTGCACTTCTATCCACTGCACAACACGCAACACCACTACTCAACGGATTGCTATTTTTCTACGCTATTTCCTTTTCTCTTCACTCCATTGATGTAGGATGACTGGAAAAATATAATTTTTCAGCATCGATCTTTTGAAGCTCTTCTAGTGCGATTCTCTAGTCCGATTAGCTTTTTGTTGGACGATTAAATGGAAATAGCAGTATAATTATAAAGTAATTGAAAACGAGGAGTGTCGGGAGAAATCTTTACGAACTATAAGGTACTCGTTCTCATTTGTCAATATTCTCTATTTTTTGTGATTCTGGGTTGTTTAACTTTAAACACGTCTAAAAACATCTCTGGCAACTGACTCGTTCGAGCCGACAACACATCGCAGAGAAATCCATTTAGTTTTTTCCCGACGATCGGAACATCGGGCGATTTTGTAGCCGACGATTCATTTTTCTATTTCGTCTCCTCTATTACCATTACGGCTTCCTAAAGTTGTCCCTTCATTTTTGAATGATGTACGGTAGCTATCAAATGTGTATCCAGCTATTTGACTCCAATCGATATTTGTCCTTTCATTTAAAGTCACACAGTAGTGGTTAAGATGCGGTAGGAAATCGTTAGAATTCCACAGTATTAAGCGTTGGCAATTCGTTCTTCCCTGTTTCTCAGTGTAAGATCATCAATTGCAAGAGGGGTCTTCTATTGAATCTTACAATCGTTAGTAAACGTCTCACATTCTAAATTTATCCTTTAGTTAAGCTAATGTTGAAACTTGTTGCTGTTGTTATCCTATCTTAAAAGCATCCCCGTATGTGCTTTATGTATGGCCTACCACTATGTGAACAGAACGCCTTGAAAGGCTGGGCTACTCCCCTGGTAAAGTTACTTTTAAAGGCGTACGAGTTTGACTGCTACTTAACAATTTACCATCTTCACTTCCCAAAGATATCACAACTACTGGTCGATTTCGTTTCTTCATAAATCCCTTGGCAATCGTACTAAGCCGATTTTGCATTACCGATGTTTATAGATGTCTAAGGGATATCGGCTGCTTGATGACTAATTTCCTTCTTAGATGACGGAAATTGTTGCTATTATTAAGTTTTGCTGGATCGCTTAGTGTAACCTACAGTAATTTTATGCATTTACGATAAATGAAGAGACACGTAGCTATCTTCTTCTGAATCTTGGCCTTGCATATTACGTCCCCAGCACATCGGTAACAGGTACCGTAAGGTCCTATAGTTATCAACAAGGACGTCGTCAGCAATCATCATCTACTTGTCGTCGCGAGTGACAGTTCATTCACTTTTCGCCGACTAGACCGGTAGTTTATATGGTGAAGGACAACCGATTGTCATCGATAAATACTATGCTGGGCTATAATCTCCGTGTCAGTTGTGACGAGTCTCCAATGCAAAACGCTCGCTATTCGCACGTTTCCTGAATAAGTCGAATGCGAGTCTTGTTCGTAGAATGCTGCATTACGAATCCAACACAACGGTATTAAATAGCTAAAAACTTATTAAACCATAAAATATGTGTGTTGTTGCTTTAAAATTTCGAAAATAAGTAGCAAAATGGATAAATAAGATGACTAAGCAATGGATGAGTAGGCAATAGATTCAGCTCGCCCGTAATCCTATTAATCATAGAGTGGCTTAGGACCTCCAGTTAAACCCCATTCGTCTGTGTAGCTCACAATGAATACCCGGTTATCTCCCCAGCTCTTCGACCGACCAAGTTTTTTTCCCACCAATTTTTGCAAGGTCGTTTATTTTAACTGTTATTTTACGGAAGGCATCTGCTTGGGTGCTGGTAGCTTAGATACTAAGCTTATTCATAGAAAGAGACTCCGTACGACCTCATAACGTACTTTCTTGTTTGTTGGCGCTTTGCTGAATCGATGCGTAGCATTCGATTCATATACGGACATATATAGATACGCGTATTTGTTCATTACGGCGCCAGTGGCGTAGTGGTCGGAGGCGCTTTGGAACACACATGGTGGAATCCCCACGCTCATGGCCCACCAAGCATTCCATCACTCCGAGATCGCCAAATTGATACCAGATTTGTCTGAGAGGATAGCAGCACTTGTTTGATACATCGGTAGGCCACCGCGAGTCATTGTAAAGGCCAGATATGTACTCAATCACCTCCAAACGATGCTATGAAGTCGAATGCATGACGCATTCCTCAGGAATTGATTAACGCCAAGAGTTTTATCCTTTATTATCTTTATTTGTTGATTATTAATATCCGTATATACGGCATGTAGAAGTCAATCCGGAGCGACGAAAACATGAAGTCCATCTCCAGAAAGCGTCTTCTTTCGAAAGTATATGCATAATTGGTTTTCATAGATATTTAGTATTACGTGAATAGCATGCTAACACCACGATCGTCACAGATGTATCACTGAAGAAGGAGACATATGTAACTTTAACGAACTGAATTGTGATGATGAAGTTCAGTGAAGCTCAGTATTGCGGGAATGGTTAGAATACCCGATGATCGGGTCTGAACAGGACCAAAAACATTGCCCTTGTTCTCTCAGTAAAAGTTGCATTATGGTTCATTCAGTATGCCGTTCAGACTTTGAATGAGCTATATTTGTGCCATGGCTAACGTCTATAGCTTTTTCTTTAAACCCTGGCAATTCACGTGAGAGTCGTATATTTATATCGACTAATCATCGAAGCACTCGTTATTCGTCGGATAATAGCACATTATTACACTGAGTCACTTCAACATGTCACAACCAAATACCAGGAACTAAATTGCAAAGCGTAGTAGCCCAAAGGGAAGATGATTTTCTCATTGTTTAGTTTCGATTTTTTGCTTCAAAGACGATTAAAAGATAATCTTAACCGTTTTGTTTACTCCCTACTCTTCTTAATGGCAGGATATATTGCGAAATACAACTTTAATGAAGCTGAGATATTTGCAAAACTCCGAACCGCAGGTGTTTGCGGCGTGGAACGAACGCGCTATTGTCGTTTCCGGGGAGTAACGCGTTCACCACCACACCATGCGGGTCCTTCGTTTCGTCTGTCTCTCAGCTAGTTCTATCGATCTTTTGCCATCAGCAATTACCCGACAGCGATAACTTTAATGATTAAAAGATAGCTATGATGTCAACCATAAGCGACGCTGATCAGCGGCTCTTCCTCAGTGGAAGACACGTAGAAAAAACGGCTCTGAGGAAGGCGATTCTGCCGAAACGTCAACTACGGTTGTCTTGTTTGTGCGTCATTGAATGGAAGTAAACGTATGCTGTTCAACAACCTCGCGATTGCTGAGACAGAAAACGAAGAATTTATAACCCAATACCGAAGTTAATAGAAAGTCGATCCTAGGAACAGTTACAAGATGTACCAGCAGAATAGTTTCCACTTGTGATAGTTAAAATGTTTATCATATTTCGTTAAGTCAATATCATTACTGCAACCGACACATTTCTTAAGGGGATAGGATATCCGAATTTTGTTCTTTATTAAAGCAGAAATAACTTAAGGTTACATTCTTAAGGTCTTTCTGCGTAAGTGTTGTCAGTCACATTACGGCGGTCGTTCCCAAGTCAACCAATAATTTGCGATATTTCTTTCCCATATGGACAGTTTCTTTCTGAACAGGACTCAGACTTCGGCACTCTTTTTATACGGTGAAGTTCGCACCTCCAACAAAAGACGGCTTCTCTTAAACTTATAACAGTTTCGACATTTTCATCTGGAAGGCTAGTTAGGAGTAACAGAATGGCACAAGTTACCACTGTTACTTCGCCACAAGGTGGAAAATCTCATTTCGATCAACAAATGGCGTGCAAGTGCTGGTGGTGAAGACTTGGGAGATTCCTAAGATCGCCATCTCAAGAATCCAGGAGAAATAACGTTGGTCGATTAGAGAATAACCAGTGGAATGAAAATGAAGCTCTCAAGGACTCGTCGTGAAAACACGGTGTTTATTCATCAAATGTTCTAATAAATAAGTAAGAACGGTTGTAAATTTAAAAAAAAAGATAAAAGGATAAAGCTCTCGGCGTTGATCAATCCCTGAGGGATGCGCCATGCATTCGACTTCATTAAGCATCGTTGGAGGTGATTGAATGCATATCTGGCCTTTACAATGACTCGCGGTGGCCGGCCGATGTATCGAGCCAGTGCTGCTATCCTCCCAGACAAGTCTGGTACCAATTTGCCGACCCCGGAGGGATGGAAGGCTTGGTGGGCCATGGGCGCATTTTCACGTGCGCGCCGCAGTGGCGCCTCCAACCACTGCGCCACACGCGCCCTTGTAAATGTAAACGAACGATTAAACCTCATCTTGCTTCATTCAAATCAGTGTTTTCGTCCTCCTAGTTTTTCATCTATTTACTGACTTTGGGAGGGTGGAAGACATCGTTTGCCCATTGCGCGGGATCAAACTAAAGGCCATATGTGTACTACGGAGCACCTCTAACCACTGTGCTACACAGCTCCTCCAAAAAATCTTTTACAGCTTCTTAGATTCGTACCTCTATTGGGAACAAAAAATGCATGGCGTGTCCCTCAAGGATTGATCAACGCCGAGAGCTTTATCCTTTTACCAATTTGCCGACCCCGGAGGGATGGAAGGCTTGGTGTGCCATGGGCGCATTTCACGTGCGCGCCGAAGTGGCGCCTCCAACCACTGCGCCACACGTGCCCTCCTGAAAAAACTATAAATAATAAAGTTGGCAATAGAGCCAATCATAATTTGGTTATGAAATAGTCCTATTGTACTAATTAATCACAAGAAAAGGTTAATTAGTAGTGGAAGAGCACTTCGAAACTGCTATTTCATAGACTGTTGCGGTCGAACCTCCATTTTGATCTAAGTTGTTTAACCTCAGTCATAACACTGTATTTTCATGTCTTTACCATTGTTCATTTCCTTATGATGAAATAGTAAAATGGAATGCCTAAGGGCCTCATCGACGCACTACGTGGCTTTTCTTGAAGAATTAAATGATTAAATTTTATTAAACAACAGCATTTTAGGGCGCTGGAGGCGCGGTCGGTAAAGATGTCATGCAATGTGTGCAATATCGCCAATAGTTCGAAACCGTTCCATTCCGAACAAACTTCGCATCCCTCTGGGATCGACAAACCGATGCTGAAATTGTTTGAGAAAAGCGCCAGATAATCGTTTGTCGGTTTGCATAAGCGCGTTTTGCAATCGTTTGTCGTGAAATGTAGAGGAGTCCTAGCACGACTATCCAAGAACTCCATAAGGGAAGCAGTTTGATCAGTATTCAGGGCCACTAATGAAGCAGGCCAAAATTCGTCAAGTAGCAGCCGAATCCATACTTAAAATCTGAGAACTTCGTGAACGGTAGATGGTAGAATACTAATCGAATGGAGGAAGGGCTCGGATCCGCACTGTAGATGTGAGGACGGGCCATGTTGTGAATAAAATAAAACGATTAAATAATTAGATAATAATGAAAGTTTTTTCGATTTTAGGGAAGACTTGTGAACTACAAAAAAGAACTTTTGTCCAATAACTGGTTGTTGTGCAGGCTTCTTTTGAATCAATAGTTTTCAAAAAGTTCACACGCCATCACACACCTTCTAGTCGACAGAAAGCCTCATGCTCTCACTGTTCCAACTATACATAGCAACCCAATGTATCCCTACTTCCGTTCATTCTAATCATTCCATTCGTTTTTCTGTGTTGTTTTCCTCCATGTCGTATGTCACCATTCGTTGGTAATGACTTTGTTATGTGTACCGATATGATAAACCAAATAGTTTATGACGGTAAGGCACTTATCAACTGCTATTTTCTTGTTCTATTGATGTAAGGACTTCACTTTATCTCTTCTTCTTTCTCACTTATATGAAATATCTGTGGCCTAACAACTTTAATTCTCTCTTAGGGTGCGTGTAGTGCAGTAGTTAGAGGTGCCCTGCAATAGTGTATTGAGACGGCCACGGATTCGACCCCGCTGGTTCTTCTTATCCAAGCACAAGCGTCGGCAGACTGATACCAGACTTTCCCGGATAGGATGGAATTAGTGAATTGATACACCTATAAATCATCATAAGTCATTGTAGAGGCCGGATATGCATTCAATCACTTCTGAGATACTATGAATGGAGTCGAATGCATGACACTCCACATGGGATTGGCATCGCAAGCTTTGTACTTCGTACTTCTAACCCTGTTACTTATATACCCTCGAAAAGATGAATCTGCGATCGATCTTTTTTTAAAAAATATTTCACAGATAGTGGAATTTTTTTTTGCTTGATGTTCCTTCTGAACGCGGAGCGTTGTTTATCATTTGTTCATATGGACTGGCGCCGATTCGTCATCGCTTTCTGCTGATCGTTGATTGAATCTTCTTGTCGTTTTATCTCCATCTCCTGTCCTTTCTCTTTCATTCCGACGTTTTCATCCGTCCGTAATGAAATTGCTTTTTTCCGCTTCTGCTGTCTTTCCTACTTGTCCAACTTTGTTATTGTTCATTTTTGTTCGCTTCGCAGTCGATTGCATCTCTCCATTCACTTTCCCACACAAAACACTGAATACATCACTGACATCGACCAGTCACCGTCCGATTCCCTATGATTTACTCACAATACATCTAAAATAATATTTACCAGAGATCTGCGCAATTAGATCGACGTCGACATCGAACTGGAGCTTTGGCAACGTTACCCGAAAACTCCAGGTTTCATTTCCTTTCGTCGTCAGTCTCGCTAATTTCTTCGTTTTTGATCTACAGTTGATTTTGTCATGCTGTATGTATCCTTCCTGAATTATATGGAACGTACAAGAAAAAAAGCTTTCTCGTCTTCGCAACTCATTTAGTTGGCGAACAGATCGATAACGCCCGGCTTTCTGCATAACAACAACGAAGCCCGTAATGGTTGTTATATTTTTTAAAAGGGGACTGCTCTCTTTCTTTTTTACTATTTACTTAATAACCTTAACTTTTTAAATTTTTGGTCAGCAATCGATGTTCCCAATCCCAAGCTCCTGGTAAAAGGATGAAGGATAAAGCTCTCTTGATTTTGTCATGCTGTATGTATCCTTCCTGAATTATATGGAACGTACAAGAAAAAAAGCTTTCTCGTCTTCGCAACTCATTTAGTTGGCGAACAGATCGATAACGCCCGGCTTTCTGCATAACAACAACGAAGCCCGTAATGGTTGTTATATTTTTTAAAAGGGGACTGCTCTCTTTCTTTTTTACTATTTACTTAATAACCTTAACTTTTTAAATTTTTGGTCAGCAATCGATGTTTCCAATCCCAAGCTCCTGGTAAAAGGATGAAGGATAAAGCTCTCGGCGTTGATCAATCCCTGAGGGATGCACCATGCCATTCCACTTTATCAAGTATCATTGGAGGTGATTGAATGCATATCTGGCCTTTACAATGGCTCGCGCTGGCCTACTGATGTATCAAGCCAGTGCTGTTATCCTCCCAGACAAGTCTGGTACCAATTTGCAGACCACGGAGAGATGGAAGGCTTGGTGGGCCATGGGCGCGGGGATCGATTCCACGTATCTGTCGCAGTGGCGCCTCCAACCACTGCGCCATGCGCGCCAAGTTTTGGGTATCGGCTCTAAATCGATTCCAATTTTTTGTTTCTATGCAACGCGAAGCGCTTCAGATGAGATGAAGTGTCCAATTTTTTCCATTTATGGCATGAGTATCCAAGACAGCTGTCAGCCTGTTTAAAATTTTGTGAAGAGATCGCTATTGAGACATGAAGGCAAACAAATTCTGAGAAGGATTCCTGAAAGTCTAGCAAATCTAGAAATATGTCTGATTTAGGAACTCCGCCAGAAACTCGTGTGGTGTTCTTCTAGAACATTTATTCGGAACGTCTGCTTTTTTCTCTTGATTTAGTAGTATATATTTCACTACGGAGGCCGCATAGCGCAATGGATAGAGGTGCTTTGGAACACATACAGGATCATTGGTTCGATTCCTCTCTACCCGGAGAGCAGAGCCTGCTAATCCTTCCTTCACACTGGAGTCGGCAAACTAATGCGAAGTCTGTTTACTAGGATAGCACCACTGACTTGATACATCTTTAGACATCTGTATGTCATGGTGGAAGAAAAATGTGCATTCAATCAGCTTTTCAATTCTACGAATGTAGTCGAATTCATAGTGCATCTCAACGCTGTTGATCAACATGGGATGCTTTATGGTCTTTAATGGATTTCCTTCATGTGAGGGATTTCGATCTAATTAGCGGTGAGTACACATGAAAATACATTTATGGTAACTAAGGTGTTAACAATGATTACCATATAATTCACGGTTTTCTTGATAAGCAGACAAGAGTTTCTTACCGGACTGTTAACTTCACAATAGCTAACCTTTCGGCGGATTTCGCTTTCTCCATAGCCTGGAAAGGTCACGTTGATTGCAATCTGGTCATCCAAATACTTCCATAACCTCAACAAAAACCCCGACACCTAAATTTCGACCGCACTGAAAACAAATGAGTCTTCCCCGTATTGTCGAAGACCAATCATTCAGAATTTATAAGCATATGCACTGTGCCTCTCTCACGTTAGAAGCTTTGAGTTAATGAAAATAGTATATTATATTAGTACTGTGTATTGCATGTATTACTGTACATTCGGATAGACACTGACAGGGATGACCATATTTGTTGTTGTGGATTGCATGGATTTGATTTAGCACGAAACAAAATGGCTGCAAAGTGCATGGGAGGCTATACACGGTCGACTCCAAAAATAACCAGGACGTTTCCTCTAGGAGAAGCCAAAAGCCACGCGATAGGACCCGATGCGTTGCCTGCTAATTCCATATCAGCGGAAATGTGATAAAAAGGCACACTGTCAAGAAGGTGACGCTTCTCGTGCCCCTTGAGAAGCCTGGGAAAACACTTCGTAGCTCTGCTTGGAAACAACGACGAATGGAGATTTCACTGGTGTTCCTCGGGCCATCCAACGACTCACCGGACTGCATGAGCTACAAATAATCTAAAATTGATAGATTTTTTAGCGCAGACGAAGGTCATGCTGAATATTCGCGAAGAAAATCACTCATGATATGTTCATAATGCGATGACTTGAAAATTTTGATGATCGTTCCAAACTCAGAAGCTTCTACTGTCTATCATTGATTCCATCGCCTATCATGAAACTGGTAGCTTACGAACTTAAAGCTTTTTTTCGAGAAAAAGAGGTTTTAGGGTGTAATTTCATGTTTAATCTCAGTCTTAAGTCCCATCGCCTTTTTACTGTCCTAGACTCTTAAGAGGACTTTCAGTTTCAGTACTGTTAGGATGTGTCACATTAATTTCACTAGAGGGGGAATGTGGAATCAGTTCCTCGAATCTAATATATAATAAAAATTTCTTTATGAAATAGATGATTTCACTCTGCAGCGAAATTTGCCAGACATCATTAGCTCTCATGAAGACAATTCGTTGACTAGCACATTTCATCAGATCTCATAAGGCTGGTCAAGCTCAGGAAGAGGGAAGTGCATAGTGTGAAGTCCATGTTTATAATCCGACTTATAAAGGATAAAGGATAAAGCTCTCGGCGTTGATCAATCGCTGAGGGATGCGCCATGCATTCGACTTCATTAAGTATCGTTGGAGGTGATTGAATGCATATCTGGCCTTTACAATGACTTGCGGTGGCCTGCCGGTGTATCGAGCCAGTGCTGCTATCCGCCCAGACAAGTCTGGTAGCAATTTGCCGACCCCGGAGGTATGGAAGGCTTGGTGGGCTATAGGCGCAGGAATCAATTCCACGTGGTTGTCGCAGTGGCGCCTCCAACCACTGCGCCACACGCGCCCGTAATCCGACTTATATTACTGAAACAGTATCTACAGTACACTGCTAGAAAATTTTCCTATCTTATCTTTCTTTATCGGTCAATGAGTCTACTCGGTGTAATCACGGTAATCGTAACGGCGGTCTTGGAAGGATCTTAGTAGTCGCAAAGCAGCAAACGCTGCGACCCATTTACCATGGTCAATGACTCCCTGTGGTGATAATGTACGAGTGCCCGAACCCAGATGTTACAGTATTACAGGGACATCTAATGGATAGCCATTTTTTTCTTTGTGTCAGACTGAAATTTTTTAAAGTTTTATGTTAACGTCCCTCTATTCCTTGTGGAAACACCTTAGCACGGTTAGCTCAGGATTTCAAGGAGCATCGACTCGACCAGCATTCAACGACATTCATGTCGAAGACGAAAAAATTCTCAAGCAGCAGCCGAAGTTATGCGCAAAAAGTTCGGAGACGTTGTATAGGGTATGCGAAGAAGCGAATCGAATGCAAGAGGTGCCTGGATCGGCACAGTTTGATACATGTGATTTTCAATTATGTAATAAAATAGCAATTGTAAACATCAATGATGCTGAGACACCTGCAAAACTCCGGACTCAGGTGTCTGAGGTGGGGAACGAACGCGCTAATGTCCTTCCAGGGGAGTAAAGCGTTCACCACCACACCATGTGGGTCCATCGTTCCGCCTGTCTCTCAGCTAGTTCTATCGATCTCTACCGTCAACAATCACCCGTCAGCGGGATTGAGTTTTGCAAATATCTCATCATCATTGAAGTTATATTTCGCAATATATATCCTGCCATCAAAAAGAGTAGGCAATAAATAATAAGTCTATATTAATAATTGTAAACCTTTAAGGGTGCGTGCTGCGCAAGGGCGCGTGTGGCGCAGTGGTTGGAGGCGCCACTGCGACACGCACGTGGAATCGATTCCTGCGCCCATGGCCCACCAAGCCTTCCATCCCTCCGGGGTCGGCAAATTGGTACCAGACTCGTCTGGGAGGATAGCAGCACTGGCTCGATACATCGGCAGGCCACCGCAAGTCATTGTAAAGGCCAGATATGCATGCAATCACCTCCAACAATACTTAATGAAGTCGAATGCATGGCGCATCCCTCTGAAGTTGATCAACGCCGAAAGCTTTATACTTTATCCTTTAAACCTTTAAAGCTTTGCGTTAAATTTACCGACGTCGAAATAGGGTCTTGTGAGAGTCTTGGAGACGTCCTCTATTGGATTATTTTCAACGAAATCTTCATTACACACTTCATGTAACGCAAAGCGAACATGGTTTTGCACTATTTCCAAAAGAGCGCGATGTTTCTAAACTTCACGTAGACAGGATACGAATCGATCCGATGTTTTTCCATTCTAGTAAAGTTATTGACTTCTTCGGCTTCCGCCTGCCGGCTATATTCCTCATCGTATCTCTCGTATTTTCGTTCCCTAATTGGCAATCAGAAGCTAGGGTTGGTTCATGCCCCATTCATCAGCGCAGAACAGAACGCCCTCCGTCCATGTTCAGCCTGGCGCGCTACGCAGATCCTCCGCAACGCGGCTACGTGACGCTTTGTTTCCCTCCTGTCCAATCCTCGATATCAGTTATTTTCGTCTATCGTTCTTAGCATTTCGATGTCACATTTACTCAAATATGCTTATATGTATTTGGCTTGATCGATATTTTGTTCGTTTTTCATGCGAACATCATTAGAACGTGATGAGTTTCCTGGATGATTACTGTAATCCGTAGTGTTAAGGTTGAAAAGTTGTAACGGTTAGATACTTAGGTGACATTGTCACACATCATGTTAACCTTGGTACTCATTCGATTCTCTTCATTGTCGTTAAGTCATCATCTCAACGGACGTGCTCAAGTACATGTGTGGGTTCGGATGCGGCCTAAGCACCTGTCGTCCGTCTTCCTCCCTCACTAACAAACAAGATGAGTGCTGATTTGGTGTAGTTTCCTTTCTGGATGTGCTACATAATCGTGGTGTTGGGCATTCTCAACGCTTCACCACACCAGCGATCGTCCGCTCTTCCCAATCGACGAAGCCTATTTTGCTAGCTTTCAACTAGCATGTATTCCCACGACGGTGACGATTTCTGCATCTAGTCGGGTAAGCGATTAAGCATAAAGTGACAACCCTATCGACGCATATGCTTTACTTGCATTAGGAATTGCTTAAACTCTTTATTAAAGGATCTGTTTCGGCTGTTTTATATACGGAAAATAGGAAGTCGTTATTAGACATTGAAAAACCGAAATCGTCTATGAGAATTTTCATGGTGATTAGATTATTGAGCGTGCAATGTATGTAACTATGCGGGATTTATAATCAGGTGCAGTTATGGCACAATGGTTAGAGGTGCACTGCAAGAAACACAAGGCGTTGGTTCGATCCCTAACTGTGGGTTGAGCAAACCACCCATCCTATTGAGATGAGCGCTTTGAAACACTTTGGAATTCTTGAGTTGGTCTCAATGCAGATCTATGCAGCAAACCTGCAGACGTCAGTAAACTAGTTTTTCCTGAGCGATAGCGACAATCATCTGCTAATCACATGTTATACGGTAGTCATAGCAACCACGGGCTGTAAATAAAGCCGATTAAAAAAAATCTAGTGTTTTGACTCAAAAGACCGACTTTCTATAAACCTCGGCATATATAGTTGATATATTTATTTATTTATAGATCTTATAAGCTGATCTTCTTTAGCTGATGCAAGGTTGGTATAGGTCTTCGTTGTCGTTGTTGTTGTTGTTGTTGTTGTTGTTGTTGTTGCTGTTGCTGTTGGTCGATGGCTGGCGTTTCGGCGATTTCGCCTTCCTCAGAGCCGTGATGTTACGAGTGGGACTCTCACCAACAACACTAACAACAACAACGACAACGAAGACGTATACCAACCTCGTATCAGCTAAAGAAGATTAGTTTATAAGATCATAAATAAATAAATAATTATATCTAGTGTTTTGACACAGACACTGACTGTCCTTTGAATAACGTGTTATTTTTAGCACCACAAGCGGTTATCTAAATCTTTCTAAAGCCTTCTTTTTTCTAGGAGGCTTTTCCAGAAGAACCTTTGCCTTTAAAAAATCTTCGAAGTTCGTTCAATTAATATCATCGATTTAGCGCTCGACAAGTTACATGAAGCCTCACCAGACTTTGATAACATTTTTAATTCAATCAATAATAATATAATTACTTCCAAATACGACAGTACTACTTATTCTCTTTAGTTGAAAACAAGCTCTTCTACCTCAATATAGTAACAGCTATTAGGATCATCGATAACCAAGGTCAGATGAGATGGTGAACCAGCGGATAGTTGAAGGTCCATTGACTAATGTCTCAGTGACCAGATGTTTTCAAGAGGGAAACACCCAAATTCTTTCCATTTTCTTCGACGAAACAGCTACGTCTTCTCAAATGAAATCTATGAATTGGGTAGAATTAGCTGGGAGACATGCGAAACGAAATACTCGCATGGTGTGGTGGTGAACGCGTTACTTCCCGGAAAGGACAATAACGCGTTCGTTCTCCACCGCAGACACCTGCGGTCCGGAGTTTTGCAAATATCTCAGCATCATTGTGGTTCTATGAATTCGTTTTTTTTTTCTCAAGATCAAACCCTTTGTGGTCATTTTATTGAAGCTCATGAAGATTTTTACGCACTTTATTAGATGAGAAAAAAATCTCCTTTGAAAAAAAAGTAGCCAGATTTTAAACCATGCTTAGTCACGGAATGACTTTCTTCTTCCCATGACCGACTTTCTATTAACCTCGGCATTGATCTAAGAATTCTTCACAGACTTGGTAAGCAAACCCGAGGTTACTTTATTCTTTATTGATGGAAAAGCTGACGTTTCGGCGGATTTCGCTTTCGTCAGAGCCTAGAAAGGTCACGTTGATTGCAGTCTAGTGAGCCAAACACCCGCATAACCAAACAGAGAAACTGCTTAAATGATAATGTTTAATCTTTATAATGCTAATGCTATTAGTACCCAGGATCGAGTTTCTACTAACCTCGGCGTTGGGCTGTAAACCTGTCGTTTTCTCTCTGAGCAATCACGGGGTTGTTAAACAGCATACGTTTGCTTCCATACAATAACATACATACAACACAATCTAATGCTAATGCTTAGCCCTTTCCCTCTTTGGTTATGGTGGTGTTTGGTTGGGTAGATTGCAACTAACCTGACCCCTCCAGGCTCTGAGGAAGGCGAAATGCGTCGAAACTTCAGCTTTTCCGTTCATAAGGAATGAAGAAGGAAAGGAAAAGGAAGAGGAGGAAGGAAAAAGGAAAAACTTCATGTTTGTTTCACAAGAGTGTAAAGAATTATTGACTTTTTCCTCATTTGATTAAAGAGTTTCTTTAAAGGACTGCCTTGATCATCCCAGCAATTTCATCTATTTGAAGCTTTGTTTTTTACAATCATTTATTACTGTTCTTTGATTTCATCGCTTGGTAACGTCAAGTTAAAACTGCAAGGAAAGCTTGAAGAAAAAAAAAGAAAAGAAAAAAATGAAAAAAAATGTGATATGGTAAAATTTGATAGTTCCTCATGTATTATTGATTCATGTTGATCTCTCGCTTATGCACTATTCGTTGGCGGATATGGGAGTCGCAGGGCGAGGCCCTGGAGGGCGTGGCATCCCGTTCATTGTGCCGTTTTTATTTTTAGAAACGTTGCCTCCGTGCATGGCCATCTGCTACTCATATTGATTTCTCTTTATCGATTTCCTTTCACTTTTTAAACACGACGACAGTTCTCATTCCCAGCGAAAATGGCGAACTCGTCCATAATACAGCTGTTCTGATTATTACGAATGATTTACAGAAAGATTAGATTACGAGTAGAATATGAATCAAAACGATAATCACTCAGTATCATTTGATGATTCGGTGAGTTCTTTGTCGTAATTCTTCCTGTTTCTGTTTTCCTTCTATTTTTTCTCATGGATTTTTTTCCCCATTTTTCATTTTTCTGAGCTATGTATAACCCGGCCGAAGGTCGTTAGCACAAAAATGAGGGAAAAATCATTAGCGCCTGAAAAAAAAAACTATTTCATTTCACTTTGTTGTTATCGTTGGTGACGGCGATCATCGTTACCTTAAGTTGATTTTGACTACGATTTAATGATTTCGTTATGAGGTACTGGAAAGTTTCAAAGACATATCGTTCTTTGGGAGGGTTAAGAAATTTGAATTTAAAAATGCATTTTTTTTAAGGTTTTGCGTAATTTTATTTTATATTTTATATTATTTTTAGAATTTTATGTAATTGTAAGATTTTGTTCCTTTATGTGGGATTTACCTATAGCGCATAGAATAAAGCGCCTGACGTTGTTCTATCTTGAATAGTCGCGTTATGCCTTCAACTCCATTCGTAGCGGCATATGATTGAATGCATATTTTGCCTATACAATAGTTTTTGTAGCCTATCACTATTTCAAGTCAGTATTTTTATCCTTTGAGACGAATTTATTACCTATATGCCGACATGGAGGGGGTGGAGGGGTTGGTTTGCCTAAGGCACGGAATCGAACCGGCGACATGTTTAATTATAGGGCACCTCTAACCATTGTGTTACTATCATCGTTATTTTAATGAAGCTGATATATTTGCAAAACTCCGGACCGCAGGTGTCTCAGCTTCATTAAAGTTATATTTCGCAGTATACACCTGCCATTAAAAAGAGTAGGCAGTAAACAAAAACGGTTAAGATTATCATCGTTATTGTTCATCACTTCTGTCTGTGCTCTATCTGTAATTTAAAATTACTTCCTAGTAATCAAAATTATTTGCATCTGATGTTGACATGGACAACCAAAAAGAATAGCCTTCACACACAAAGTCTTCCACGTCCTGAAGACGGTGAAATTAGTGCAGGCGTTAGTCACTGTGGGAAAAAATGTCGTACTCACAACCTTGTGTCAAAAACTTGAAATTAACCCTCATATATCTCCATCCTCCTCGGCACCCCCGCACTCTACAACGTCGCCTTCTCAGTTTTTAACACTCCGAGCGTAGGCTCGATGGCAAACGACCTCGGAGTTCAAAGAACTCTACAAAACTTATGGAGTTCAGCACACACGTAGAAAGCACACGTGGAAAATCGCTGGGGTCAGGGACGATTATGTACAAGTTCAAAGAACACCACAAAGGTCTTGGCCAGGCGGTACGCGGAGGCGAATCGACGGGGTGAGAGAGAGACGGCGAGCGTGCATTCTCTTCAACTCTCCATGTCCCTTCACATTATTGAATGGCTTTGTTCGTGGAGTACGCGATCGATAATTAGGAGAGAACAGTTCTAATTTGGGTGGAATCCGTTTACATTGATACTACCAACTGCTATAATTGTAGTAAAATTTCAATTTGCGTTGGTGTTGTTCTGAATTTTTCCCTCCCCGGAAAGGTGAAAAGCTTTGAATGGCTTTTTTTATTATTATTTTATATGTTGGCCATCATGGGCCAATTTTAATTAACGTTTAGGATAACGCATAGCGCATAAGGAAATGTTCATAACAATATTTCATCTTATGACATGCTAATCATAAATTCTTATGTAATTGCACTGATCCACGAGTTTGTTTAGTTATCTTAGTTTTGTAGCACTAAGCCTGTAAGTGAGCAAGAGAATATTTAGTGAAATGGTTGGCTGATTATTAAAACTAAATTTTATACTAAAAGGGCGCATATGGCGCAGTGCTTGAAGGCGCCGCGCGACACACACGACACAGGAGCGATCACCGCGCCCGTGGCTTACCAAGCCTACCATCCTTCCGGGTCGGCAGATTGGTATTACTTATCTGGGAGGATAATAGCAGCACTGGCTCGATACATCGGTGGGCCACCGCGAGCCATTGTAAGGGCAAGATGTGCATCCAATCACCTCCAACGATGTTTAGTGAAGTCGATTACATGGCACGTCCTTCAGAAATTGATCAACGCCGAGAGCTTTATCTATATCCATTTCTTAAAAATTTTATAATAAAGGATGACTGACTTAAAAGTAATGATTACGGAAGTTGAATTGGAAAAGTTGGCCTTAGTTTCTTAGTACCATTTTACCGGTAAGTTCTTCTCTGTTAAAAAATTTTAATTTGGTATATTCGCGATTTACAATCCCGACCCTATGAATTGCAACCCGAATCGGACGTTTACGATTAAAAAGATGTGGACCAATACCGGCTTTGACAATCTTCGTCGTTTACGCGCCAACATCAAACTATGACGAAGAAGAAGTCGAAGCGTTCTACATACACTTGGAAAAGTTCTACAGAGAAGACCTTACATTCTTCAAGGTCATCATTGGAAATTTCAATGCCAAGAATGGGCCAAGAAGAACGTCTAGGAACGTCACATTAGGACCCACGGATTAGAATGGAAAGAATAGGATGAGCGGCTCTCTAAGATTATCATGGCGACCAAGACCATCCATGGTAACTCGCAATTCCAGAAGCCTCACCATCAACGATGGACGTGGGAATCTCCCAATGGAGAGTACCATAACGAAATAGACCACATCATAGTAAACAGGAAGTTTTGCCTAACCGATGTCGCTGTTGTCCCAAAATTTTACACGTGATCAGACCACCGTCTCCTTCGTGCAAGATTTTATTTTTCGCGGAAAGGAGAAAAAGCCGCTAAATTCAAAAACAGATATCCCAGAACCACCACAAACTGGGACTTACTCAACTCATTAGTCGGCTGTTGGGAAGATGCCGTTGTCGACAACATCGACGAGGAATACGATCGGCTCATTGAACATCTTCATGTTAGCGCCATTAAAGCTGAGAGTTCGAAGGTCACCAAGAGACGTCTATCTCCAGAAACTCGAGTTAATACGCCAGCGTGGAATCGCACAAGCTGCAGGCAACCGCGAAATAACGTCCGAGCTTGCGAAACAACAGTAAAAAGAGACAGGCGATAAAAGAAGGTCTTAAAGAGAGAAGAGCAGTAGTAATGGTCGAAGCTGCAGAATCTGGGGAAAGCATTCGCAAAGCCCGCCGAAGCTTCGCCAATTACAAGACCAAGATGATTGCACTCCGACGCCCAGACGGAACAATAGCAGCGTCCGGAAAGGCAATGGAGAAAATCATCCACGAATACTACTCAGATCTCTTCGATAACCACGTCCACCTCCCGTCATATGAAACAAAAGAGAATGGATACGTTGTACCATCGGTTCTCCCTTCCGAAATCCGACATGCCATTTCGTTTGTGAAAAATCGAACAGCACCAGGTCCGGACAGGGTAACAACAGCACCTAAAGAACCTTCCGCCAGTCCTCGTAAGCACACTGGCTCGGCTCTTCACACGTTCTCTGTCTGAATACAAGGTTCATACTCAGCGCAAGACCAGCAAGACCGTATTATTGTTTAAGAAGGGTAAAACCTCCACGATATCGGTAATCATCGCCCGAGCTGCTCGCTGTCTGTCGCTTACAAAATTTTCACTCGAGTCATCCTAAACAGGATTGACAGAACACTGGGCGAAGGACAGCAATGAGCAAGCAGGGTTTCGAAAAGGATTTAGTACGATGGACCACATCCACATGGTAACAAGGCTCATTAAAGTATCGCGAGAGTAGAAAACACCGCTCTGTCCACTTTCACCGATTTACAGAAGGCCCTTGATTTAATCGAGATAGAAGCAGTCATGGAAGCTCTCGGTAGTCAAGAAGTCCCTACTTAGTACATAAAGATTCTTCATGAGGTGTACAAAGATTTCACAACTGAAATTTCACCATTCTACAACGATATTGACGTTGACGTCAAAAGAGGAGTTAGGCAAGGCGATACAATCTCGCCAAAATTACTTACAGCCACCCTCCAGAACGTCATCCGAACATTGGAATGGGATAATTAAGTAGCTTAGCGAATCGATCACGACAGTAAACAAATGATGAGCTATCGGTAAAAAAGAGGTTTGATTAGCGATGAAAAATCGATGAATTTTAGATCCCATCCATCCTAATGCTTCCTCGTTTCTCGAATTTGAATGTATTTTAATATTATATTGGCTATATATATATATATATATATTCTTCTTTATCGTTTCTCTGCGTGTGTTTCGCAGTGGTTAGAGTGTTCTTCAATGCCCACTTGGTCTTAGGTCCTACTATGCGCCCAGCCCTAGCTACTATGGGTATCCATAATAATAGACAGATTGGTCGTTTTCTCTCTTAGCAATCGCGAGGAGCGATTGCTAAGAGAGAAAACGACGAATTCATAATTCAATGCCGAGGTTAATAGAAAGTCGATCCTGGATACTATTACAAGACAGATTGGTGTTATATAGCTGTTCGGGAAAATAACAGCACTGAAATAGGGTACTATCGCGAGTTATTGTGTAGGTTAAGTATATATCCAAACACCTTTATAATGTTATGAATGGAGTCAAACGCGTGACCCAGGATTGTTGATCAACGCTGAACTCACATTTTTACTTCATCGAAAAATGTTTTACCTCGCCTTTGCTTGTTCATCTTCATTTCCATCAAATCCTTCTTTCTTCTTCATTTTGTTATTGATTGATTCACTAAGTGCTACAAAATTTTTGAAACAAATGCGTTGTTCATCTCTGGAATTTTATTCTGTTTGTTTTGTTCGTCGCCACACCTGCCTTCAGTTTTTGTTTGGTTTTTCGTTGTTGCCTTTGGTTCAGTTACTTGCGAGTTTTCTCCTTTCGTATTTGCTCGTCAGTAATTCAGTAATTTAAGGGAAAGAATCCGGCTCGTAAAACATCAACATCTAACGCGGGCCACAAATCAAAATGCAGTTACTGAAACCTGGTAAGATCAAGTGGTTTTTTCCTTTATTAAGAGACGCTCAGTAGAGTAAATCTGACCAATAAATGTCTCTTTTCACGGCTTTGGAAACATGTCTTTATGAATTCGAAGCAATAAGAAGGAACGAAAGAGAAGAAAAAAAAACGTCTGTTGATATGAACAGATGTGTACTAGGAGCTGTTAAAGTGTAACAACAGCTTGTGTTGTCACTATGGACACCGTGGAAAACGCCTGCTTTCGAATTTGATCCGCAACGGTGACAAGGGTGGTTTCAGGAAGCTTAAACAAAAATGAAGTCATCGTCGAAATCGTAATCGATCCACGGAAAATTGGTTTAAAAACAGAAGTTTGTGGATGAAATACCTAATGTTTTTGTACTTGTATAGGCTATTGGATGACTACGGAAAGTGCAGAAAAACCTATTTTCGGCAAATTAAACGACTGGAAGGCATAGTGCATTGCTATAAATGCATACCGTCACTTGTGTTAATGACCGAGCACTTGCCTTGTTGTGGATTTTTGGATACTTATAGAAGCTCCACCAAGTTGTAGAACTGAAAGTGATAATGAGATGGCAAGTGGAGGGTCAGGAAACGGGGTCATTTTTTAAGGTCATATCGTTAGGTCTGCAATTCTTACTTTTGTTGTTTTCAGGTTATTACCGATTTGACATTCTTATTCTGCTCACTTATCAGTTGAATCACTTTTTCTCTGTCCAGCAATTGTTTCCAATCTTTCTCAACCACACACCAAAAACGACCTGTCAAGGTGAGTGTATAAGACTAGACGAAAGTTACTACAGAGAGTGCTAGTGCCAGATCAGTTCACGTGAAAGCTTCATCCACTTTGTATTTAATTGGACTGTTGGTGAAAATGAGAAGCGAATTCTTGATGTGTTCGATGAGTAACCCTGCTCTTCGCGATTGATCTCAATTTTTGCTTTGAAAACAACAAAATGGTGAAGGAATTGAAAATGCAGTTCTTTTAATGACAAACGCACACCCGCCCGCAAATACACACATACACCCACACAGTCGTGCACACACATACACACAGACAAACATACACACAGGCCAATACAGACATACATGCACATAGACAAACACGCACGCAAACACAGATACGCACATAGGCGCACACACGCATGCACACATACGCACATGAACACATACAACCTGCGCAAACGCACACACACCCATGGCCACAGGCATATACATGTGTATACGTATCACCTGTAGTCCCGTTGATCGTCGAGTGACTCGAGCGGGCGCCAGTAAATCCTCCATTTTTTCCTGTCGCATGGAAGAGTAGCCCAGTGGGTTCTGCTCGCTTTAGGGCCCCCGTCGAGCATCACATCTTTCTTCTAAGCTTTTTGTGAAGAACTCTGACCATCGGGTCTGTGGTCTTCCCGCTGTACGTTTGACATCCAGAGGAGTCCATTTACCAACGGCTCTTGTCCATCGGTTGTCATTCATACACATTACGTGTCTAGCCCACCTTATCTTCGACTGTTTGGGGTACAGAACAGCATCTTTATTTTTGATCGTTGATGCAGGTCGGAGCTCCGGATCCCATCCCTTACTTGTGTGAAACGGGATACTCTTAGCATTATCCTTTCGACTGCGTGTTCGATAACGCTGACTGATCCTTCATCCTGTTTACGCATCGACCAGATTTCTGACGAATATGTTAGGGCAGGAAGTACCGTTGAGTCGAAAAGGTAGGCACGGAGTCGGGTGTTCTTTGTTCTCTTCACTACATCCTCGACGCTCTTGAAAACTCCCCAAGCCGCTGGTTTCCTTCTGCTCAGCTCTTGAGCTAAGTCGTTCATCATATTGATTTTCCGACCTAGATAGGCATAACTGGTACATTCGGAGATATTCGTTCCGTTGAGCGTGAATGGGGCAAACGAAACCAATCCGTTCTTCAAGAACATTGTTTTCTTGAGATTTAGTCGAAGACCGATCTTTCCACACGCTTTGTCAAAGTCCACAACCATACGTTCTGCTTGGCTAATGTCTGGTGTTACAAGGACGATGTCATCAGCAAAGCGAAGGAGATCCATATTATCCCATTCCAATGTTCACATGATATTCTGGTGGGTGGCGGTAAATAATTTTGGCGAGATTGTATCCCCTTGTCTAACTCCACTGTTGACGTCAACGTTAATATCGTTGTAGAATGGTGAAATTTTGGTTGTGAAATTTTTGTACAGCTCACGAAGAATCTTTATGTACTGAGTGAGGACTCCTTGACTACCAAGGGCTTCCATGAATGCTTCTATCGCAGTTGAATTGTAGGGCCGTCTGTAAATCGGTGAAAGTGGGACAGAGTGGTTTTTTGTACTCTCGCGATGCTTCAGTGAGCCTTGTTACCGTGTGGATGTGGTCCATCGTACTAAATCCTTTTCGAAACCCTGCTTGCTCACATGGCTGTTCTTCGTCCAGTGTTCTGTCAGTCCTGTTCAGGATGACTCGAGTGAAAATTTTGTACGCGACAGACATCAAGCAGATTGTGCGATAGTTACCTATATCGTGTAGGTTACTCTTCTTGAACAATGACACGGTCCTGCTGGACCGAATACTGAGCAGGGCCCTTTCATTCAGACAGGTAACGTGTGAGGAGCCGAGCCAGTGTGTTTACGAGGACTGGCGGAAGGTTGTTCAGATGTTCTGATCTTATCCTGTCCGGACCTGGTGCTGTTCGTTTTTTCACAGACGAAATGGCTTGTCGGATTTCGGAAGGGAGAACCGGTGGTACAACATATCCATCCTCTTTTATTAGAAAAGACGGGAGGTGGAAGTGGCTATCGAAGAGATCTGAGTAGTATTCGTGAATGATTTCCTCCATTGCCTTTTTGGACGCTGTAACTGTTCCGTCTGGGCGTCGGATTGCAATCATCTTGGTCTCGTAATTGGCGAAGCTTCGGCAGGCTACTGCTGTTCTCTCTTTAAGATCTTTTATCGTCTGGCTGCATTGTTCCGCAAGTTCGGACGTTAGTTTGCAGTTGCCTGCAGCTCGTGTGATTTAACGCTGGCGTATCAGCTCGAGAGTTTCTGGAGACAGACGTCTCTTGGTGACTTTCGAACTCTACGTTTCATAGCGCTGACGTGAAGGTGTTGGATGAGCCGTTCGTATCCTCATCGATTTTATCGACAATGGTATCTTCCCAACAGCCGATTAATGAGTTGAAAAGTCGCATTTTGTGGTGGTTCTGGAGCTTAGGTTTTTGAATTCAGCGGCTTTTTCTCCTTTCCGGCAAAACTTTCTATTTACCATGATGTGGTCTATTTCATGCTTGCATGAGCAAGTCTTCTATTCTATCGAGGACTCGGAGGCAAGTGTACGTGCATTGTAGGTATAGATCGTCACCATAGTTCTTCGTGATTCAGGCAGCTTTCATTGGCTCTGAGATTTTAGCAGCCTCTCCGTACTCGTCCTAGCCAACGCTGCGAAATTAGGTGCTCTTTCAGGTTCAGGGGAATGAGGATCATTTTTTAAAACTGTGTTTAGCATTTTGATACCTACGTATAGGTTACTGGGCTCTGAACGTGAGGGCTGGGTGTACTCAAGGGTAGCTTGCCCTATGAATCGAATATCTAGAAAATAGACTTTCATTAAACCCTATTGAAAAAATTTAATAATTTTTTTGTACGACAGGGCTAACACGAGGTGGATATAAACTTTTACTCTGCTAACTTTTTGGCTTGTTTTCGTTCTTCAGATCGGTGTTGATCCAAATAGGTGGTCCACAGCTCGTCGTAGCGGGTCTGGGGTATTTGAAGGTGCCGAGACGTTAGCCGAATAGAAGTTCATCCTAACTTGGTGTTAGGTCAGCCTTATAGAAAATTCTACGTGAAATATTTCACGGAAAATTTTTTAGCCGTCTTATTTTCTCGGTGTGTTTTTCCAAACGGACTTCCCAAAAAATTTCGAAGGTTAATATCAGAGTTGTAGGTTGTAGGCTGAGTCGTTTAACTACTTAGCTATTAATAGGATTGAGATCCACACTCATCGTATTCAGAGCTCACTTTCAGTCGTTGAGCATTTTCTTTTTGACTGGGTATATTCGATAAAAGCTACCGTAACATTTCTGACAGAACAATATGATCAGCTTTCAAATGGAAGTAATGACTACTAGAAAGAGTTGTATTTCACTTCCTCATATTCAGTTTTACGTAGCATTGATTTTTAGGTAATCGGTGTTATTATGTACCAAAAAACAAATGCGTGGAATGCCCAGATTGTCCAGATCTTTGCGCTAACGCTACAACACCGTCCGCCAAGGTAAATTTACTGCACGTAGCATTCGATTTACAACTGCTCTTGGAGTTCCCGTCATTGAGTTAGGGAGTTGAAAGCATGGGATTTTAGAGTAAGGTTAAGGAAATGGCTAATACCGTATCATTAGATAAATTTGGCTTTTGAAGGCCGCATGTGTAAGCGAATACTCTCATGCCTACTACAAGTCAGCTGCTATGGAATTCGGTATCTACTGTAAGCCCGGATGGAAAGAGTTCGTTATCGATTTTTTTCATTTTTTTTTTAAAATTTGCCATTTCTGGTGGTTTCACGGCAAGGTATCATGTGAAATACAACCAAGATGATGTTGAGATATTTGCAAAACTCCGGACCCCAGGTGTCTGCGGTCGGGAACGAACGTGCTATTACCCTTTCCGGCGCTAACACGTTCACCACCAACTATGCAGGTCCTTCGTTTCGTCTGTCTCACAGCTCGTTCTATCGACCAGTGGACCCGCATGGTGTGGTGGTGACCGCGTTAGCGCCGGAAAGGGTAATAGCGCGTTCGTTTCCCACCGCACAAACGTGTGCTCCAGAGTTTTGCCAGTAATTGTTTCAATTATTAATCAGTGAAGTTGCGCTGAAGAGATGGAGTAGAAGGGACTAACTGAATTTTACTTTTAAGTAAATGTAACTACTACTAGGTTTCTATAGGACCAAAAAGAAATTTTTGAATGAAAATCAAGCAGTTGGGGAACTTTTTATTTCTTTCGGCAACGTGTTCTCATCTACACATGAATTTTTCCTCCACAAAAAGAAAATCTAGTTCTGAAAGCTACCACACACTAAATTTCATATTCCTATGTTAAATGTATATCTTATTCTTTTATATCTTGGTACATTTGAGTGAAAAATTGAGTGTTGTTTTACTAAGTTTACCAGTAACCTCGCTCGTAAACTTTTATGCATCTGAATTGATCGTACTCGAGCGGCGCCTCATCGTGCTGCGCCATGTTTCTATGTTTCTTATAAAGTAGATGCTGTGGTTTTTTTTTTTCAGTTTTCGTCCTGCATTCGCTCAGTATTTCGGCGTTCTAATCGGAAACATAATTTTGGGATGGGTTGCAGATAGGATTGGTCGCCGAAAAACTTATCTTGTATCTCTTTTCATTGGTATTCCTGCATTGGCACTATCTGGTAAATTTGATGCTTCACTTACTAATTACTGTATTTTTATCTCTTCCCATAGTCAGCTCATGAGGAACAACAAAAATCCTCAAATTAATAAGGAATAGAACAGTACGGGGTTAGTCCAAATTTTATCGAAAATATCGATTGCAAATCAATTGTTCAACACATCGATCATTCGGATTATCGATTGATTTCAGGTTTTTTCAACAGTATCGCCGCTTTCTACTTCCTTAGAGCTCTAACTGGTATTGGAATCGCTGGTAAGCTATGCAGTATCTACTGGATACCTAGTTTTTTTTTTAACTGGAAATCGTCACTATCATTCCGTTTTATGCTAAATGGTGAGGCGTAAGATACCAAGAGCGAATAGCGCAGTGGTCGTAGAGCTTATTCAGTACAACAAAGTTCTAGTTCGACGAGGCACCCATCTCACCAATCCTCTGATCCCCAAAGGCTAGCATCTGCCTATGATGAGCCAACTTCAAGATTGCGAGGGAAATCGAATCGATTAACATTCCACGAAATTTGTGAATAAGACGAAATCCTCAAACAACATCCTAAACAACAAGCGAAATGTTCGAAGACCACTGAGGACAATGAGTGCGAGGAAAGCGAATCGAGTGCAGCAAGTGTCGGGATCCGCACATTAGATGTGATTACGTGTCTTGTAAAATGTAAAAAGCAAGTTATTATCATAAATTTCAATAGTTATATTGAGAACATTGCAGGAACTATGGTCGTTGGATGGGCGTATTTTTCCGAACTCGTGTCACCGCATCAAAGGTTTAAGCTGAGGACGTTCAGTAACTGGGTGAGTAGAGGTCTGATTCATGATGATGGGTTAATAAAAAGAGAAGTGCTGAAAATATTTTTGATTTCTCTCTCTTTAAGTAAATAGGGCGCCTGTGGCGCAGTGGTCGGAGGCGCCCTGCAATCTGTGGAACCGATCCCCGCTCTCATAACACACCAAACATTCCATCCCTCCGGGGTCGGCAAATTGGTACCAGACTTGTCTGGCAGGATAGCAACACGGCTTGTTACATAGGTAGGCCACCGCGAGTCATTGTAAAGGCCAGATATGCATTCAATCACCTCCAACGATACTTAATGAAGTCGAATGCATGACGCATCCCTCAGGAATTGATCAACGCCGTGAGCTTTATTTTTATCCTTTAAATAAATAGTTTTCTTTTGAACATCGTAATTCTTATCATTTTATTCACATCATTTTGCAATATAGGCAAATTCTTAGAAGGAAAAACATCTTTTTCAGCATCGTTGACATAGTTTTATGAGCACTTTATTATTTTTTATTCCATTTAACGTCTGACTAACATCACATATTCAATGGAGAATTAATGCAGAATTACTTGTTTAGGCAAATGGCCGTATTTTGTTGACCTTAGTGTGTTTGTTTGCTGGTGAATGGCGTCTATCCTCCTATCTATCGGCAGTGATCTCCTGTGTTAAGCTTTGCATTATACTCTTTATACTACCGGAAAGTCATATTTGGCTTCGAAAGAAGGTAATCGAAACTCGGAACAATTGGAGTTATCTTTTCTAAACCTCTTTTCTGCTTATTAAATTCGAAAGTTCATGGTTCTGTTACTGTTCTTGCGAGTGAATTCGTTTAGGGTCGTTTTGCTGAAAGTGAGGAGAGCCGCAAACGTATCGCATACATCTCAGGGATGAAGTTCGAACCTAGTGAGTTGAAAATTCCTCAAATCTAATGGGTCTACAGATAGGTTAAAAAGCAAAATAACAGGGGAAGAAGTGGAAATCTCTAGAAAGAGGACTTGTATTTTCACTATTGTGTGGCGAAGTGGTTAGAGGTGCCCTGCAATACACAGTGGGTCGGTCCATGGTTCAAATCCGCACGCTCGGGCAACCAAGCCTTTCACCCCTTCGCAATCGATGAACTGATATACTTTTGAGATGATAAAACCACCAATTTTCTGCATAAGATACCCGCGCAGGTCATCGTATAAACCAGATACATATTCAATTGCCTCTAAGGTGTCTACCAATCCAAAGAGCATCGGCTAAGAGATTGGTGGGTTCTAAACGATTTAAACTTCACAGTGTTTGCTTTTTATTTCCTGCCTTTCACAATTTTTCACGGTAGGGATATTATATGTGATGCAACCACAATGATGCTGAGGTATTTGCAAAACTTGGACCCCGAGCCAGGTCGAACCACGATTTTCATTTCCGGAGTTTCGCGCACTACACGCTCCGCAACGGAGGCCCTTGCTCTGTGTTTTTCTCAGCTATTTCTTATCTAACACGGCCACCAGCAATCACCCGTCGGCGGGATTGGTCTGTGGTGCACAAATCAACATTGAATCCAGTTGGGTTGAAGTTGTAGTTGAAATCACAAATTTACTTTTTTATTTACTGTATAGTTTTTCACGGAAGAGTGTGATGTAAGATGCAACCACAACGATGCCGAGATATTTGCAAAACTTGGACTCCGATCCAGGTCGAACCACGATTTCCCTTTCCGGCAGTCCGCGCACTACAAACTGCGTCACGGAGGTCCTTGTTCAGCGTTTCTCTCATCCCGCTGGTGGGTGATTGCTGATGGCAGTGTTAAGTAGAAAACTAGCAAAGAGAAATGCAAAGTAAAGGCTTCCGTGGCGCATTGTGTAATGCGCGAGTCCCTGGAAAGGAAATCATGGTTCGATCCGGCCCAGGTTCCAAGTTTTGATGCTGAGATTCTTTTTACATGACTCCGAATCGCAGGTGTCTGCGGCGGGTACCCAACGACCTACTGCCTTCTTTGTGGTCTAACGCATTCACCATCATACTACGCTTGGCTTGTCATTCGTTCTGCCTTTCTCTCAGCCGTAATATTGATCTGTAGCTGCTATCAGCAATGATCCATTAACAGCTGGCTGAGAGAAAGTCGAAACAAAGGACCAGCATGGGTGGTAATGAAGGTGTTAGATCCCGGAAAGGGTAATAGCGCGTTTGTTTCCCACCGTAGATACCTGCCGCCTGAGGTTTTTCATGTATCTCCGCAACATTGTGATTTAAACTTCGTGTTTATAATTTGCCGTTCAAAAAGAAGGAAGGAAGCGACTGTTGTCGAAAAAACATACAATTTACTGCTAAATAAAATTTCATATAAGGAAATTTAGTGCCCCCACCTGAGAATAAAGGTGAACTCATGGAACCGGAGAAGGCGATGAGCATCATCGGTGTATTCCGAGAGCCTCATTTGAGAAGGAATCTACTCGTTCTATGGGTGATGTAAGTAACGATCCGAGGTGAAAGTAACCAAGATGAAATAGTACACCGAAGAAAGCTCTTATGTATACATATATATACATTGTAAAGGGCGCGTGTGGCGCGCAGTGGTTGGAGGCGACACTGCGGCGTGCACGTGAAATGCACCCATGGCCCACCAAGCCTCTTCCATCCCTCCGGGGTCGGCAAGTTGGTACCAGACTTGTCTGGGAGGATAGCAGCACTGACTCGATACATTGGCAGGCCACCGCGAGTCATTGTAAAGGCCAGATATGCATTCGATCACCTCTAACGATACTTATTGAGGTCGAATGCATGGCGCATCCCTTAGGGATTGATCAACGCCGAGAGCTTTATCCTTATATATATGTTGAAACATGTACATAACGAATAGAATTCTTTTTTGTGATTGTTCTTATTTCTAAACGAGCTAGTTACTACAAGAATCTGGATAAAATCAGATGGAAATATCTGGGATTAATAGCTCATCTCATATCGTGTTCTCATAGGTGGTTCGTTACTGGGATGACTGCCTATCTTACCGACCTCTGTGGTGGTGACATGACAAAAAACTTCTGGATTGGTCAGTTTCTGTCTGGTATTCTGCTTTCGGTCGTCAGGGTGGTGAGTTATCAGTCGCTATCATCTCCACGCAGGTTGTTACCGTATCGCTACTACTCGAGGTCGAGTTAAGTGTGTTTAGGTAATCGGATTTGCTGATGGGGTCCTGCCTTGGATGGGGCGTCGTTTTGTACTGCTTGTCTCTCAAGGATTGGCTGTTGTGTTCTTTGGTTGCGTTATTGCATTTTTGTTCATGGGGCAGAAGGTATAGCTTTTTTTTTTGAGGTCTTTAGATAGTTGATCCTTCCAATTCAATTTGAATGACATCATTTTTTGGTGAAGAGATAAAAATTAGTAATTCATAAACTAGTACTGCTTTAGGGCGAGTGGTACTATACCATGGTATATCTGGCAGCTTTCGTCTTTACGTCAATTGTCTGGGAGCCGTGCTATCTTTGTGCATCAGAGCTGATGCCAACCGATGTCCGAGCCACAAGCACTGCTTCATGTTCGATTGTCGGCCGTATTGCTAACATTGGCGCTTCTATGCTGGTAGGTTGATGTGAAGTCGTTATATGATGAAAGAAATGTCGTGAGTGCAGAGTTCTGCTCATCTGGACACGTGAGCGTTTTTTGACCATATTTACTTGGAAACGCTGAGGTAGAACACCACATCAGTCTGTATATTGGGCCTAATCAATGGTTAATAGTCCCTTATCAGAAATAACGCCAACGGGATTTTCTTCGTTGCTTGAAAAGGAAGTATCTTTTGCCTAACTTTCCTCACTGCTCATACAACGCACCAACATTTTTTATTCGTTTCATTACCGTAATGATCGTCACCAATCGTTGTCGTCTTAGGTAACGGTCGCCTACTTTTGAGGTCCACTCAACGTTTTCCTCTCTCATCCGTTCCTAACTGTTCACGTCGTATTTCCGGCCCATTAGGTGTATATATTAGTGGGTTTCGAGGACGAAATAAATTTCGAAGAGTTGAGTATAGCATTGCAGCTTAATATTATTTGGTCTGGCTACATTTTAGGAAATCGCTTTCGAGCTCTATTTGGACGATAATGCGTAAAATTGCCGACATGATTGCTGCTGAAGCATGTCTCAGCTATACAGTGGGCGGTGAAGGGGTCACTGATTCAACGGTGACCTGTGGTTCTCATAGTCACAGAAACATCCTTGACATCCGCATCCATTACAATCAGTTGCTGTAAGGATGTCCACGTTCAGAGTTTGATTCCTTCCCTATGATTGAATTCTTTGAGAGTTCCGAGTACAAGACGAAAACGACTTATGCTGCGGTCATTTTTCTACACAATTCTTCCTTAATGTTCTTTTCCAAGGTCATTTAATGCGCTTCTGCCGTTTTCTAGTTGAGCTTTTTGAACGTCGTCTGTGTTCCATTGGTATTCATCAATAACTCGGTCATGTCGGGAAAGAGACATGCACTTTCAATTGAATAACTCATTTCATTAACAATGCAGTACTGCCGTAAACAGCTTTGATCGAGATGTCACCTAGTCAAACCACTTTTCATACCAGACTGGTAAGGGATTGATAGAAAAACATTTTTGAGTAGAATGTGTTAGCAATTGGCTGGAACTCTTATGTAGGAGGCGTGCACTTCATGGGAGACAAACTGTGATATTGTTCCGTCTATGCCGAAGAAAAACTAATGAATTTTTAGGGCACTTTAACTGTGGCCTATGTTATTTCTTAGATTTCTAATATTATAGGAAGCACATTTTTTGTTTGAAAGGTGTGATATTCACCAATTTCAAGTGGGCTAAAAACACGCGTTTACAGAGCGGTCTTAAGACGGTCTACGAACCAGGAGTGCACATGATTTCAATGGTTTGTGGCACAGCTAACGTTCTTGTCGCCTTCTTATGGCTCCAGGTATGTGAAATATTCACTGTTCGCTACTTTAAAACCAAAATGAAAAAAAGTTCCGGACACAATAATAAATCCTCCACAGTTCAAAGTCTTCACGTTCAGGAAACCAAAAACTGCAGCTTGGACAGCGCTGGAAAGAAGAGTGAGGAATCCGAACCGAAGACGTAAGTTTTATCGCTCCTGCACTTTTCTCTAGCAGTTAGTTTCACTCTTAGTGTTAATTTTCGGAAAGTTGAACAATTTGTCACAAAGATCTTGATTCGTGCGAAACGCCAACGAATCAGAGACTTGATAGCTTTGGCCGTCAGTGCAATGAACGGTATCACTACACCATTCGCTCGCTGTACTGTTTTAGGGGACCTTTAAGAAAATTTCACTTTTCTTAACGAGTACTCAAAATCTGTTTGAATGGTTCTCGCTAGTACAAAATTCGACAATTTCAGTGATGCTAAAGAAATGGAGACGCTTCTTTCAAAAACGGACAACGCTGTCGACGATGGTTCAACGTCAAAAGATGAAAACGAGGCAAAACACTAGCTTGCCACAACTTAAACAACACCATGAAACTCGTACACCTCTTTATCTAATCTTTCTGTCTCGTCCACACGTTTTTTCTCTTGTTGAGATTCAGCTTCTTAGATGGACTTTTTGTTCTCTTAATACATCATTATGTTATGTCGTTGTTTCATTTTAGTCATCACTTTTAGTATAATACTATCTTAGTGTGTTCGATGTCTCTATCTTTTAGAATTGTACTGCCCACCGGAGATTACTCGGAGATTTTGTGAAATCCATGCACTAAATTACTTAACCAGGAAATTTCCTTGCTTTGCCAGTTGTCTTTTGTAAGGCAGCTAACGTAATGCTACGCACTGTTCGAAGCCATTAAGCGTAGTATAACGGCGGAGCAGGCTGTGATGTGGTAGTTGTGTGCTCGCCATTTTTGCTAGTTGGCAGATGTTTAGACAAGAACGCGTTCTGAATTGAGCCAGTAGTGGTTCCAACGGTATCTGTGGCTGTGGAACTGTGACTTGAAAAAGCTGCAGACGTAATCAGCTGATCTTCCGCGAGCCTACGAAAATGCCAAAGACTGAGGACTGTAAATGTGTCGTTAGTGACTATTTCGTCAGCTTTTGTTCCTTTTTTTCTGCCATCAAGTCTTCTTTTAAACAGTGTCTACCAGAACTGTCGCGTTCTACTTCATTATCGATTTATCGGTATTCTGGCGTTTATACTCGTAATTCTGCACGGTCATTGATCCGTCTCGATTTTTTCATCCTACGTAGTCCTATCTTAATGTCTTACTTACTATCGTCCATTCATGTTTTGTTCTCACATGTTGCGTGTGTTCTCATTAGTTTATAGATTGTTCGCTCTGTATAGATTGTTGTGTTCGTGTCTCGTTCAGTGCTATCATTGTTTCGTTCGATAACGAAAACAGCTGAATCAGTTGATTGTTCCTTTAGCCAACTCGTCGACGAATCGTCACAGTCGTTTTCTTAATGAACTCGTTTTTGGTGGTTTTTAGTGAATATATAATAAAAGGAGCATTAAAAGGTGGACCGTTACTAAATCCCATAGGGATATGCTATGCATCTAAATCCATTCTTAGCATTCCGGAGATGGTTGGATGCATTTTTGGCCTGCACAATAACTTACGGGATCTTACCGATATGTCACTGTTTCCACTGTTTTTATCCTTCCAGACAAGTCTAGTATCAGTTTGCAGTATCATTTTTTTAGGCTCCAAAGATCACTTCCGTTGATATGTGATTGATGATGGCACTGGTATGAAGAAAGGTAGATGAGAGAACCTCAGAACAAGGGCCTTCGTGGCGCACTTGCGAACAACTCGTCCTTGGGTGTTGTTATGAAATGAGCTGTTGTTGAAATTCGTGATAATTTCAAAGCTGGCATCCATAGAAGAACTTCGCTGTTTCTTTTAACTTTCAATAAAACAATGTCCCTTCCGTTGAGAGAACTTAGCAGCTACATGTCTATCAGAGCAATTAATCAATATTTATTGCGAAAACTCATTGATGATTATATAGAATCCGAAAATACCAAAAATGACTAGTAATAAGAACGATATACAGAGTGCGATATCAACGTGGTCGATGTCCGAAAGGCGTTCGAATGGCGACAGCTTCTTCATAAATGGAACGGCTTCCAATTCACGAAGCATATCCTCCATGCTCAGTTCACGGTAGAACATCGGGCTGAATGACAACTATGAAGCGATATTGACTCAATTACAATTGTGCATGTTAATGAAGTGTGTTTAACTCATATTATAGGTGTATTGAGAGTTGTCGTGAAAATCTGTGACAAATATCGAAAGGAAGTTGAAGGATAAGCTATTACCATACCTGCAGTCAGCCAGCAAAAGTTGCATTTCTTACGTTTCCCCCCTACTATTCAAAGTTTATGCCAGGTTTGTTTTCACAATTTTACATTTTTCAGGAGATATAACATTAGATTTTTTAGATGTCATTTACTTCCATTGTGTAGATGTTATTTTAATAGTGCATTTATGCATTCAAATCTGTAAGACACGGAGTACCGTCAATAACGAGTATATTTTTATTATTTTATTTTATATGATCCGTCTTCATGTTTACTGTGCGGGATCCCAGCACTTCTTACATTCGATTCGATCCCTCGCATCCATTGTCCACGAGAATCTTCCAACGGTTACGTGTGGCTTCAGTTATTGCTTCCAGTCAGCCAGCAAAAGTTGCATTTCTTACGTTTCCCCCCTACTATTCAAAGTTTATGCCAGGTTTGTTTTCACAATTTTACATTTTTCAGGAGATATAACATTAGATTTTTTAGATGTCATTTACTTCCATTGTGTAGATGTTATTTTAATAGTGCATTTATGCATTCAAATCTGTAAGACACGGAGTACCGTCAATAACGAGTATATTTTTATTATTTTATTTTATATGATCCGTCTTCATGTTTACTGTGCGGGATCCCAGCACTTCTTACATTCGATTCGATCCCTCGCATCCATTGTCCACGAGAATCTTCCAACGTTTACGTGTGGCTTCAGTTATTGCTTCAGGATTTCCATTTCATCTTGAATGTCGTAGAATACTGGTCGAGCAATTTTACGTGGGATAGCCGGGTTGGAGTGTTCCCAGTTGGACTACAGAGATTGATTTCTTCCTAGACAAGTCCGGGACCAATTTCCTGATCCCGGAAGGATGAGAAGTTTGGTTGGTCTGGAGCGAAATCGAACGAGCATCATGTTTGTGATGACCGCCATCACTACCACTGTGGTATCCGCTCCGATCATAATAATTGTAAACTATATCAAAGAAGAGAAACTAAACACCTGCCCTTTTAAAATGAAAGATAAAATATTGAAAATAAGAATACATTCGTTCGTCATAAAAATCCAAAAAATGAGTGAAAGGAAAGGAAAAAAAAACCAAAAACAGGGTAAAACTATTGCAACGATGATGAATAGAGTGAATTGTGAATGCTACCTTTTCTTCTGTTGTACCGTTGTGGCGTTCATTTGTATAAGTGATTCGAGATTTTTCATCATCGACGATCTTTGTGGGCATTTCTTTATTGTAGAATAGGGATTCTCATCGTCATCAGGTTTTGGTCCACTTTTTCCCGTAGGCAACGGAGGTGACGGGAATTTTGTGCATGTGAGTTGTAGTTGTGATAGTCTGTAATGGAAGTACTATGGCAAAAGCATTGTGAAGTGGCTGTTAGTTAGTTTCAGTTATGAAAGTTTACAACGTGATTCCTATAGCGAAAACGGTGTGAATTACAGTCATGATAGTCTGCAGTGTGGGTCCTGCAGCGAAAATGGCATTACATAAATGTTAGCAGGTTGTAGTTGTGAAGAGGTCATGTAGTCAAGGAGGCCCCTATCGTGGAAACACTGTAAAACGACTGTTAATGATTTGTTAGCGAGTTGAAGCAGTCTTCAGTTTTTGTTATAGCGGTCTGTAATTTGGGTCCCGTAGCGAACACACAAAGTGACTGTTGGTGTTCAAAGATTTCAGAAACTGCGGGTACTTGCCTTTGTCCATTTTTTTCTCCTTAGTAAAACATTATTTTCTGCAAACATTATTTGCGAGCGAGCCAGTGCTGCTATCCTCCCAGACAAGACCTACCAATTCCTCGGTCACGGAGGGACGGAAGGTTTGGTGGGACATGGGTGCGCGGTCGATATCACGTCTGTTGCTGTCTGTTGAAGGGCATCTCCGACCACTGCGCCACACACGCCCCATATGGGAGATAAATTTCAGCCATTGTTCCATTTTATATGGTCCGATGTCAAATATTGCACGAATCCCAGCATTTCACACACTGAACTTGTTGTTTCGTTGTACCCGTCATCCACGGATCTCCCTTATATGAGGGATCTCGAGCCAGTTAGTTGCGAGGCTACGTGGCGCGTCCCCAGGTGGCGGATAGGGGGTTAATCGCGGACCAAACGCGACCTTTACTTCCCTGAGACGCAGGAGGATCCAGGGAATGGACTCCCTGTTTCTGCTGCGCCGATTTGGCACATACTTTCTGTAATTGATAGGCGTACTTATGCATGCGTGTGTGAATGCATTCTCGCTTTATGCGGATTGTATTCAACGAGTCAAATCGGACCAAAGCCTGCAATCAACTGACAAGGAAGTATATAGGACGCTGTTAGGTGTCGCCTCCAACAAATAAGCTCCATGTCCACTTTGGCAAACCTTGGCAAGCTACCCGTGAGTATAACCAGCCCGCACGTTCAGAGCACAGTAAGCTGTACGTGGGTATCAAAAATGCTAAACACAGTTAAAAAAAAAGCGGGCCTCATTCCCCTGACCCCGAAAGAGCCCCCAATTTCGCAGCGTTGGGTAGGACGAGTACGGAGAGGCTGCTAAAATCTCAGGGCCAATGGAAGCTGCCTGGATCAAGAACTATGGTGACGATCTGTACCTACAACGCACGTACACTTGCTTCCGAGTCCTAGATAGAAGACTTGCTCATGCAAGCAAGAATGATAAGTTACGACGTCGTTGGCCTGGCCGAGACGAGACGACGCCACCCATTCAACGCCGTCTATGACACTGGAGAAGAACTGTTCCTCGGAACATGCGACAGTAAAGGAATAGGCGGTGCCGGCGTTCTCGTCAACACGAGTTTGTCCATGAACATCGATTCATTCGAACAGCTCACAACGCGAATCGGACGTCTACGATTCAAAAGATGTGGATCAACACCGGCTTTGACAATCTTCGTCGTTTACGCGTCAACGCCAAACTATGGCGAAGAAGAAGTCGAAGCGTTCTACATGGACTTGGAAAAGTTCTACAGAGATGACCATACATTACTCAAGGTCATCATTGGAGATTTCAACGCCAAGATTGGACCAAGAAGATCGTCTGAGGAACGTCACATTGGGACCCATGGATTAGAATAGAACGAACAGGGTGAGGGGCTCTCTGAGTTCATCATGGCTACCATGACCATCCATGGTAACTCGCAGTTCCAGAAGCCCCACCCTCAACGCTGTACCTGGGAGTCTCCCAATGGAGAGTACGATAACGAAATAGACCACATTATAGTAAATAGGTTTTGCCTAACGGATGTCGCTGTTGTTCCAAAATTCTACACGGGATCAGATCACGGTCTCCTTGGTGCAGGATTCTATTTCCCGTGGAAAGCAGAAAAAGCCGCTGAATTCAAAAACCTAAGTCCCAGAACTACCACAAACTGCGACTTTTCAACTCATTAATCGGCTGTTGGGAAGATGCCATTGTCGACAACATCGAGGAGAAATACGACCGGCTTATTGAATATCTTCACGTTAGCGCTATGAAAGCTGAGAGTTCGAAAGTCACCAAGAGACGTCTGTCTCCGGAAACTCTCGAGCTAATACGCCAGCGTGGAATCGCACGAGCTGCAGGCAACAGCGAACTAACGTCTGAATTTGCAAAACAACGCAGACAGGCTAGAAAAGAAGGTCTTAAAGAGAGAAGAGCAGCAGTAATGGTCAAAGCTGCAGAGGCTGGTAAAAACATTCGCAAAGTTCGCCGAAACTTCTCCAATTACAAGACCAAGATGAGATTGCACTCCGACGCCCAGACGGAACAATAACAGTGTCCAGATAGGCAATGGAGAAAATCATTCACGAATACCACTTGAATCTCTTCGATAGCCACGTCCACCTGCCGTCATATGAAATAAAAGAGGATGGATATGTTGTACCACCGGTTCTCCCTTCCGAAATCCGACATGCCATTTCGTCGGTGAAAAATCGAACAGCACCAGGTCCGGACAGGATAAGATCAGAACATCTGAACAACCTTCCGCCAGTCCTCGTAAGCACACTGGCTCGGCTTTTCACACGTTACCTGTCTGAATGCAAGGTCCCTACTCAGTGGAAGACCAGCAAGACCGTGTTGTTGTTCAAGAAAGGCGACCTACACGATATAGGCAACTATCGCCCAATCTGCTTGCTGTCTGTAGTCTACAAACTTTTCACTCGAGTCATCCTAAACAGGATTGACAGAACACTGGACGAAGGACAGCCATGTGAGCAAACAGGGTTTCGAAAGTGGAAGACCAGCAAGACCGTGTTGTTGTTCAAGAAGGGTGACCTACACGATATAGGCAACTATCGCCCAATCTGCTTGCTGTCTGTAGTCTACAAACTTTTCACTCGAGTCATCCTAAACAGGATAGACACAACACTGGACGAGGGACAGCCATGCGGGCAAGCAGGGTTTCGAAAAGGATTTAGTACAATGGACCACATCCACCCGATAACAAGGCTCAATGAAGTATTGCGAGAGTATAAAAGACCACTCTGTCTCACTTTCATCGATTTATAGGCCTTTGATTCAATTGAGATAGAAGCAGTCATGGAAGCACTTAGTAGTCAAGGAGTCCCTATTCAGTACATAAAGATTCTTCGTGAGCTGTACAAAAATTTCACAAGCAACATTTCACCATTCTACAACAATATTAACGTGACGTCAAGAGAGGAGTTAGGCAGGGCGACACAATCTCGCCAAAATTATTTACAGCCACCCTCCAGAACGTCATGCGAACATTGGAATGGGATAATATGGGAGTGAAAATCGGCGGTCGGCAGATACATCACCTTCCCTTTGCTGATGACATCGTTCTTATAACACCAGACATTAGCCAAGTGGAACGTAAGCTTGCGGACTTTGATGAAGTGTGTCGAATGATTGGTCTTCGACTAAGTCTCACGAGAACGATGTTCATGAAGAACGGATTGGTTTCGTTTGCCCCATTCACGCTCAACGGAACGAATATCTCCGAATGCTCCAGTTATGTCTATCTAGGTCGGAAAATCAATATTATGAACGACTTAGCTCAAGAGCTGAGCATAAGGAAACGAGCGGCTTGGAGAGTTTTCAAGAGCATCGAGGATGTAGTGAAGAGAACAAAGAACACCCGACTCCGTGCCTACCTTTTCGACTAAACGGTTCTTCCTGCCCTTACGTATACATCAGAAACCTTGTCGCTGTGTAAGCAGGATGAAAGGTCACTCAGCGTTATCGAACGCGCAGTCGAAAGGGCGATGCTAGGAGTATCCCGTTTCACACAAGTAAGGGATGGGATCCGAAGCTCCGACCTACGTCAACGATCGAAAATGAAAGATGCCGTTCTATACGCTAAGCAGTCGAAGATAAGGTGGGCCGGACACGTAATGCGTATGAATGATAACCGATGGACAAGAGTTGTTAGTGACTGGATTCCTCGGGGTGTCAAACGTACTACAGGAAGACCACCGACCCGATGATCAGAGTTCTTCACGAAAAGCCTAGAAGAAAGATATGATGCTCGCCGTGTCCCTAAAGCGAGCAGAACCCACTGGGCTACTCTTGCACGCGACAGGAAAAAATGGTGCATTTACTAGCGCCCGCTCGAGTCACTCGACGATCAACAGGACTACAGGTGACAGGTGATACAGGTACCCGTCATCCACAAAGGTCTGCGGGTTTTACTATAGGTTCAGCTGTTGCTGTAAGACTGTTTGGTTTTCTTGATGAATGTGGCTAAGTGCTGGTAGAGTCTGTTCTGTCTATATCCCTGAGATGGTCGTACAAGAGCGTACTCACATGGGCTGTGGACAATAAGCTGACCGCAGACAAATTTGGCACAAATTTCGCGAACCCGGAGGGACAGCGGAGTTGGTTGGCCACAGGTAGGGTCGAATTAGAGCCTTGCGCACATTGAACGACATTATTATCACTTCGCGACGAGTGGATGAATAAACGATAAAAAGGATGAAGCTCTCGACGTTGATCTATACCTGAGAGATGCACCATCAACTCCATTTGTAGCATCGTTGGAGATGGTTGAATGCTTATCTGGGTTCCACAATGACTTGCTGTGGCCTACCGATGTATCGAACCAGTGCTGCTATCTTCTCAAAAAAACTAGTACCAATCTACCAACCCTGGAACCATGGAGGGCTTGATGGGCCTGTGGCGCAGGGATTGATCCTATGTGTATTGCAGGGCGACTTCGAGCCCTGCGCTGCATAAGCCTATGAAACAAGTGATAAATAATAAACAGGTACGGCAAATAAATAGTAATCAAGTAGCAGAGGTAGTAGAAAGCAACAAACAACTAAATCATAAAAATTGTGGTGAATCGTAAGGTTTTAAGAGGATATGTTTTGTCAGAATTCTGAAAGAACACCAGTACACAACTAGTGCATATGCATTGAGTCCGATCTGCGCGTGACACACCTTTGTTAGTTTCCTAGACAGAAGTATTTTTTGTTTCAACCGGAATAACTTGAACTATCTCATGGATAACAACTACATATGTTCCATATTGTCAGATATTCTCAATCACCTCGACATTTCAGCGTTGAAGATGTTTTTCGGTGTGTGATAGCCGTGTTCATCGTCGTCGTCCGATGTCTCCAGCGCCACCTTCAGCTCACCGTCGTCATAGGGGTGATGCCGATCACGACCATCCATCTGAACAATTATTTACCGGCTAATATTCGCTACTGTGTTGAAGAAGAGAAAGAAGAACGGACAATCTGAATGAAGCACGAAAATGCAATCTAAGCGCCAAATAAAGTTATGCTAAACATCACACACGTTATTCACCATTTTCTTGATGAGCAAACACGAATTTGTCACTACAAGGTTTATATATTCGGAACAGCCGACGTTTCGGTTTCTTCTGAGCCTTGAAAGGTCAAACGGACACGAATGTGTACTGCTGGTCTCTAGCAAATAACTGAAAGACGTGCAAAGAACAAGACGGTGTGAGTGCTTAAAATAAGCTGTTCACTATTCAAGTAAACGGATGTATTAGGTTTTGTCTGCTGAGGTTATGAAAGTGTTTGACTTAGTGGATTGCACATCGACTTGATTATTCCAGGCTCTGAAGGAGGCGAAACTGCCCGAATGTCAGCCAGTGTTGTACTGAATAAATTTTGCTAACAACCTCATGTCTGCTCATAATGAAAACTGCGAAATATTGATCAGGGCCGAGGTTAAAAGAAATTCGGTCCTGGGATTTGTTACATACATTATTGCTCATAATTTCAACGAGGAAAACAAGTAATAAAGCTTTTGGCATTGATCATTATTTAAAGAATGCACCACGCATTCGATTACATTCGTAGCGCTGTGCTAGTGACATGTGTAGAATGCACATCTGACCATTACATTAACTAGGCTGGCCTACCTACCAAGTCAACGATTTTATCTTCCCAGTCAAGTTTTATATCAATTTTCAGATTTTGAAAGGATTTACTGAAGGAAAGCTCGTTTCACCCAATGGAAGATTGAACCAGCATTTTATGAGAATTGGGACAAACCACTTACAATATGGGTTAAGTAATAGTAGAGCAAGGTTATTGAACTGAACCTCCGCCACTCCTACGCTTCCTTCTCCCTTCTTTTTCTATTACACTACTCTTTTGAAATTGTTGAGTGAGGTCAATAAATGGTTGAATAAGAAACGAACCACCTAGTTTTAAGATACTCGCTGTGAAACATGTGACACCAATATCTCAACAAAAATGTATCGGCGTGAAATCAACATTGCCACTTAAATATTCTATGGTGACTCAGGGCGATACAATGAATCAGAAATGTTCCTTGCGAAGACAAAAGTAGAACAAACAAAAAGACCGCGTAAATCAGCTTGTTCTGTTGCAATCCGTCAGACTCCGGCTGGAAGTAAAAGGATGGAGATGACCTTGACATACAGACAGAAATCATAATGCGCGCAAAAGTCAAACAATGGCGTGTGAAACGGTAAGAACAAACTGTATACGCTATGCTATACTAGACGTGCAGAACAGTGGTGAGAGGTGTCTTGCGATTCACATTCGACAATCATTGGTTCTATCCCGCCATTCGGGCTCACCACGCCTTCCATCTCTCTGCCGTTGGCAAATTGGTACCAGACTTCTTTGAGTGGATGAAAACACACACCAGATGCATCGATAGGCCCTCCGCAAGTCTTACTATTTGAGCAGGAATGTGTGTGAAATTAACATTACTATTTAAATAAGCGTTCTATGCATAGGCCAGGCATGCATCCAATGATGTCTATAACAATATGAATGGAGTGAAATGCATAGCACTTCTCTAGACGACAAGCGATTTACTGTTTCAGCGTAATCCAAAAATCCAATGATCAACTGGTAACTGCTTATGACTGCTTGGGAAAAGTGTATCGCATGTCATATTTAAAACAGGTTTTATGAATTGCAGCACAGTAAGTGCAACTGAACAGCCGGGCGGAGTCCACGAATTCCCAAAGGTTCGTGTTTGGTCACCTCCTACGTACATCGAAGTCCTCCATTTTTCCACAGTGAGTCAATATAGGTAGGAAAGTTTGTCATCAATAACGAGTGAAGAATATTTTATCTATCTATTGAACTTCTTAAGTCCTCTATGTAGACGTTAACTTCACATAGGACGTCCTAATTGATGAACTACAGTAATAGTACCGAGGATCGACTTTCTATTAACCTCGGCATTGGTTTATGAATTCGCCGCTTTCTCTCTTTGCAATCGCGAGGTGGTTAAACAGCATACGTTTACTTCCATACAATAACACACATACAACACAATCGTAGCTGACGTTTCGGCAGAATCGCCTTCTTCAGAGCCGCTTTTTTCATCTGTCTTCCACCGAGGAAGAACAGAGGCGTCAGCCATATGCGACTCTGAGCGGCTGTTCTTCCTTGGTGGAAGACATATGAAAAAAGTGGCTCTGAAGATGGCGATTCTACCGAAACGTCAGCTACGATTGTGTTGTATGTGTGTTATTGTATGGAAGTTAACGTATGCTGTTTAACAACCTCGCGATTACTAAGAGAGAAAACGACGAACTACAGTAACCTGCAGACCCTTAAAAGTCTCAATACGGTGTTTTTATTCCTTTTTTTTCTGCTTTAACTAACCGGTAAAATAAACTATGTCTACGAAGTAATACAAACTTTGTGCAATCGATCTAGGCCGTGGTGTCTTCCCACAAAATAATAAGCTTTAGACGGACCACTTACGGCTCCGAACGATTGAAGTGAGATTTGATCAGCTTAGTCAGATTTCGGTTGGACTCTTCGTCAAACTCCAAGGACGAAGAGAGATTTACTCGGAACGTCAATCACTCAACGAATACATCAAGAAATTGGCTAAAAGGTTATTTGCCAATTAATAAAGATCTTAACAAAACTGGATATAGATTAATGTTATAACTAACTAAAGGGTGGATAAAGACATAGACAGATAGACAAACCAGCAGACAGAGATGAACAAGCGGGCAAAAAAAGAGGCAGACAACCGATAGATAACGAAGAAAAGAAGGCGAGAGAGGAAGAGAATGAAGGAAAAAGGCTAAAAGGGATTTCAAAAAGTCAAAGAGAAGGGGAAGACAAATAGAAAAAGTAAGAGGAAAAGGAAAGAGCTGGAAAGAGCGAGAAAAGATGGATGAACCTTACGACAGAACACACACGCATATATGTGCTGGTTGATGATCTTATGTTCCCCTGTGTGAAACTTTTTGTCGTTTTGAGCTAATGACGAATTTCTGCTGCTTGGCAAGTATCGCAAATATACTACTATTTTCAGGTGTTCCAGCTATATTATTACTGCTCAGTACTATATCGACTGAATCAACTATCGAATTCGAATATTCGAGCTCGAATCGATCGATCGCCACCAATTTTTCCGTTTCATTTGAAATCGAGCATTTGTGCACGCCATCTGTAACACAGTAGAAAAGAATAATTTGTCTGATGAAATTCCAAGGCATCAAATTTTCATTTAGTTCGCTGATAAAGCAAAAGATATTACAACATTAAATTCATGAAATAACAAACAATAAAGGGATAAAGGATTTGGTGTTGAGTGATCTCCTAAGGATGTGCAACGCATTCGGCTCTGATCGTAGCATCATAGACGTGACTGGATGCTTATTTGGCTCATACAATGACTAACGTATCCTTAGTAATGAGTAAGTGAGTGTTTCTACACTATTGGACAAATATGGAATCAATTTTATTCGAAACCAAAGGAATGAAGAATTAGGTTGGCCCATGACGCGGGTTCGAACCAAAGACCATGTTTACAATGGAGGACACTTCCAACCACTGCACTTTACGCAACCTAATACACTTGTAAAAGTCACTCTGTAACATAAATATCACATCAAAGAAAGCAAAAAATGGAACAAGAATTAACGTCGACATAATAGGCCGTGGAAGAAGAACTTGGCGTAATAATAAAATTACGTCAGAACTTAGAAGATGCCCAAACGGATACTTCTTCGAGTCGCTCCCACGATTTCGAAAATTACCAAAATGAGACTTCCCCTAGACGAAACAGTGTGGGAATTAAAGAGAGAACTTTAAGAAGCTTACATAACCTAGCAACACAACACAACATAAAAACACTAAAGTTCTTCAGCGAATCACATTATCATTACCATTTAGTTTTCCCAGCTGACGTAACGATATCACTGATACCGTAACAATCTCCAAAAACCTTAAATTTAAAGCAAAAGGAGGATTCACAATAGACTTTATAAAAATATGAGATGAGAAAAAAACGAGAGGATAACATAAATTGTTGTAGAAAACAAACATACAGTTGAGTTTTTGCTATCTGGTAAGTCTCAAGCGTATCATGGAAAGAGATGGAACTCCTGCGTCACAAAGGCGGTGACCAGTTACGATGACAACTCGAGGACATTGTGGTTAGCACGTTTGCGAACACTCAAGGATAGACGCGACCAGCTGCGAAGCTCTCTGAGAATGTTTTCGTCAGGCCCCATCTCAAATCCGATAATAACAAAACCGGTGACTGCTGATGGCAAAAGATCGATAAAACTAGCTGAGAGACAGGCAAAACGAAGGACCCGCATGGTGTGATGGTGAACGCGCTACTCCCCGGAAAGGACAATAGCGTGTTCGTTCCCCACCCTAGACACCTGCGGTCCAGAGTTTTACAAATATCTCAGCAACGTCTCAGGTTTTGGGAATTACTACGTGAAGTATCAGCAAAATATCTCAGCAACGTTGTCGTTGTATTTCGCTTAGTAACCTGTCGTGAAAATTGTAGTAGGCAGAAAATAAAAGGTAATAACAAAACCGCCACTCATTCGGTAATTCGTGACCTCGTGTCCCATTTTCAAGACTGTCACGTATCTCCAATAATTAGAGATTGAGGTCTGCCTAGCGCACTAGTTGGAGGTGCCTAGTAATTTAAACCCCATGCTTAGTTCACTCTAGCGCTGCTGAATAACCAAGGCCTTAAATCTCCGGGGTGGGCAGACTGACTACGGACTTGTCTGGAAAGATTAAAAAAACAGTGGCTTGATACACCACTAAACCCTCCAAGTCACCGTCCAGGAAAAAAGAAACATTTGGTTGCACCAACAGTGTTTCGAATAGAGTCAAATACATGGCGGATGCTGAGGCAGTGTTGTATGATCAATGTTTAGTGCTATGAAGACTTAGGAAAAGAAATATGGCCCCATAGAGAGCGATGGATGTGTGCAGAAGCTGTTGTATATCCAACTTGACAGGTGTCGGGGTTTTTGCGCTGAGGTTAAGGAAATATGTGGTTGACAAGATAGCAGCTAACTTGACCTCACCTGGCTCTGAAGAATTCGAAATTCACCAAAACGTCCGCTGTGGTAAATAAACACTAGATAGCCACAAGCTCGTGTGCGTTTGTCCAGAAAATATTGCATTGTTTTACCTAATTTTAGCTAATCTACATGAAAAATTTCCCAGCCATTATTGCTTATACCTAACTGGATATGAAAAATACCCTTGCAAACAGATATGAATGAAAACAGACCATACGAAGAGTTATATGGTCCAGCGACAGCAACAGGTGGTCTAAAGATGCTTGGAATGAACTGGGCAAATGTGGTGAGCATATTATCCATTTCGTAGAGCCGATTATTAAAACGGAACGAGCGTTCGTCGTCGTTCATCTTTCTGGTCGGTTGGGTGGTGGTGTTGACAAAGAGAGAAGCGGACGGTGGCGATTAGAGCCGACCACTCATTAGCATGCACGCGTAGTCGTTCCGAGCGACAAGGTCAAGAAATTTGCGGTAACGTAAAGTGTCATGACACTCTACTGCTCATTTTCATAGCATATAGTTCATTGAAGGAATAAACAACTTTCTTCTTTATTCCCTGTTTATTTATATACAGTGCTCCCATAGCGCAGTGGTTCGAGGTGCCATGCGACGATACACACGTGGTCAATAGCTTAATACCACACTCCGAGCTGGTCAAACCTTCATCGTTTTGAAGTCGTCAAATTCACCACACTTCTCTGGGAGGATTAATGATGCTGACATGGTATCTCAGTCGGCCACGGAAAGTCATTCACTAGATCAAATAGGTATTTAAACAGCTCGACGATGTCACGAATGGAATCAAATGCAAGATATCTCCATAAGAGATTTCTCGAAGAGGGTGATCTTTTTTCTGCTTCACAGAATTAGCCAAAGAATGAGCGTCGCAATAATTTATGCGCAAATGATCGTTGATTCAATTGCTGTTAACCGTTGTTCCGTTCTACTCTATCCCATTGATAGACATTTTATCAGACACCGCTAAAAACCTACTGTTCGTTTTTCTTTTTCAAAGTTAGAAGCTGGTATGAAAAGTGGTGGAGTAAGCGGCGAGCGAACAATCTCTGGTTGGAACGGCGCTCTCAACAAGTCATCTGTATTCTAAACACTCTGGAACTTAACAGTGAACAACGATTAAAGTTAGCCAATTTTCTCGAGAGGTGCCACGTTTTCTTTTCGACGTCCAGTCTTTCCAAAGTTATATTCACTAAGGTCGCATGTAGCTTGTCTGCTTATCGTGGGGCTAATAATAACGATGTTGTGAAGCTTGCTGCCTCAAATCAGATAGTAGACGTTTGAACATCGCGTGCTTGGTTCGGAATAATTATTCCTGACCAGATTTGATAACTGCGCAACTCCATATGTCCATCATGAATGGAGAATGAGGCGTTCGTGACTGCTGAAACAATATTAAAGACAGAGGAGAAAACGTTTGTTATTTTCCATCCTCTCAAGAAGGAGCTATGCATTTGATTCCATTCGCAGTATCATAGAGGAGGTTGAACGCATGATTGCCCTATATACAACGATTGCCGGTGGCCCATCGATGTATCAAAGTCAGTGTTTTCATTTATCCACACAGATCTAAAACCAAATCGTCAACCATAGAGGGGTTGGAAACCTCTGTTTGTTTGGGTGGATGATCGAAAAACGACCATGTGTGCAGTGTAGCGTGTCTCTAAGTACTCTGCTATTCGCGTTCATTTGTATGCACGCTCGGATTGTGTCCTGTACGTCGATTTGGTGAACACTTTGAATAATGAGTAGTTACTGAGAAGTGCATGAGTAACGCACTGGCATCATCTTCATCAAGAAACTTTAAAAATTATTCAGTGAGAAACCCCAGTATAAGTACCTACACATGACAGATCAGGCGAGCTACTTATGGCCACTATTTTGCCAAAAATAGTTGAAATATTTTTCCATTCGCTCCCTTCTTCTGAATCAGTTATCCACTGTAGCATTCGACTTTGTGTATGAATGAATCTCCACACAAGAATTTTTCACCTTCATAAATGATGACAAGGTGACCCGAACCAGGAGAGAAAGAGGGCTTGCTTGGCTCGGTGGGCGATTGAACCAACAATCATGCGTGTAGGTAACGCCACCGTAACGACTACGATTCCGGTCTCCTATATCTGAGTCTCTTACTTAAGAATTATGCGCTACCGAAACTTTTTTTGGTATCCATGCTAAGTGAAAGTAAAAACGACAGTTATTGGTTTATATGGTAAATAACAACGTAGATCTGAGCTGAAATCATGATATTTCATCTAGCGAATTCATAATAAAGTAGATGTAGACTTCACATAAACCAAAACTTGTGCTCCAACCTCCAAAAACACATCTGTGTTATAGTACCCAGAATCGGCTTTCTATTAACCTCGGCATTGAGTTATAAATTCATCGTTTTCTCTCTCAGCAGTCGCGACGTTGTTGAACAGCATACGTTTACTTCCATGCAATAACACACGTACAACACAATCGTAGCTGACGCTTCGGCAGAATCGCCTTCTTCAGAGCCGCTTTTTTTTCCACCTGTCCTCCACCGAGGAAGAACAGCCGCTCAGAGTCGCATATGGCTGACGGTTCAAATCTGTGTTATACGCCCTGCATTCTGTGTCGCATCAAAAATATTGAAGCAGGAAAGGATAGAATCGTTTAGCGGAATAGGAAAACGCTTGAACTAGAAATCATCTCTGCCCATCCCCACATTCAGAGCAAAACTCTACTTTTTTACATGACCCGTTTTCAGGTATGTCGTGTGAATCAGGACCTTAGCAAGTCTTAAATTCGAATCGTTTTCTCCCATCCACCATCAAAGAAGGTTCTCGAAATTTTCGCGTGGATTCGGCTGACGCCTCTGACGCCTAAAGAGTTCTAATCTTCTTTATGAATGTTGGTGAATGCTGGTTGCGTAAATCCTCAGAGATAGTTATACTAAGGCTTCCTTAGGCCAATCCTGTGTTCCGGAAGAACAAATCTGGTAACAGTCTCCCATTGGATACTCACTTGTTTCCCAAATTTTTTTGACCGTTTTACCACATTGTTGCTTGTTAAGCGGTTACGATTTCTATAGTCACCACTCAGAAGAATCATTCAACAATTCCTATCTAAGATTTGTCAAGAGATTACTATACTTTTATTAGATAACTTTTCTCAGTAGCAATTCACTTTTTCAAAGCGACACCGATTTGTCGAAGACAACTACGTCATTGCATAAATGTGTTGGTAACGATGAATAAACCTCAGCGTATGTTCTTATACTTGGCTGCTCCGTCTCCATATGCCTTGCCAGTCACAGCACTTCTTTTCGAAATTTTCGCGTGGATTCGGCTGACGCCTCTGACGCCTAAAGAGTTCTAATCTTCTTTATGAATGTTGGTGAATGCTGGTTGCGTAAATCCTCAGAGATAGTTATACTAAGGCTTCCTTAGGCCAATCCTGTGTTCCGGAAGAACAAATCTGGTAACAGTCTCCCATTGGATACTCACTTGTTTCCCAAATTTTTTTGACCGTTTTACCACATTGTTGCTTGTTAAGCGGTTACGATTTCTATAGTCACCACTCAGAAGAATCATTCAACAATTCCTATCTAAGATTTGTCAAGAGATTACTATACTTTTATTAGATAACTTTTCTCAGTAGCAATTCACTTTTTCAAAGCGACACCGATTTGTCGAAGACAACTACGTCATTGCATAAATGTGTTGGTAACGATGAATAAACCTCAGCGTATGTTCTTATACTAGATTGGCTGCTCCGTCTCCATATGCCTTGCCAGTCACAGCACTTCTTCCACTCGTTTCGTTGTCTTGCAGTCGTCATCCTCGCAGGGGCGGCTGGCTTCATGTGTGGATTCAGTTCGAACTGAGGATTTGTTGACTTGTCCGTTCATTGACATACTGAACGCCAACGCCTAGCAATGTTTTTCCTGGAAACTCGAGATGGTTGTGCTAGGACGTGCTCGAGTCGTCGTCACAAGCAGTTGCCGGCTTTTGTGGATCGGGAAGAAGTTTGTTGCTCTGTGACTTGAGAACTTCAGCTACGGATCGAAATTCGACACCGCATATCAGCCGCTCATAACCGTATGGTGATGAACCAATGATAATGCTGAAATCATGAATAGAGCTATTTTCATATTAGTATTTATTGTATTAATTGCTGATACACCTGTACCTGAGGATTCGTTGCCGGTTTGGGTTTTTATGGAGGGAATGGTTTATCCACATGAGGTTATGCGGAAATGAAGCTGCTATGAATACCAACGAGAGCTGGAAGTGCAGGCTCTAAGAAAAGGATGACGGATTGCTACACGACAACAAGGGAACGAATACTAAACGGAGCACTACATGATGAAGTAAAAGCTCCTTAAATGGTTATAAAGAAGTGAACCCTTAATATTTTATCTTTAACATTGAAAATACTATGTGTTCAAAATCACTGCTATTTCTAAATGTATTCAAGAAATTTTTGTTCCTATAAAGTGTAAACGTTGCTGAGATATTTGCAAAACTCTAAAAAGGGAACGTAAAAAGGGGCGCGTGTGGCGCAGTGGTTGGAGGCGCCACTGCGACACGCACGTGGAATCGATTCCAGCGCCCATGGCCCACCAAGCCTTCCATCCCTCCGGGATCAGCAAATTGGCACCAGATTTGTCTGGGAGGATTGCAGCACTGGCTCGATACAACGGCAGGCCACCGCGAGTCATTGTAAAGGCCAGATATGCATTCAAACACCTCCAAAGATACTTAATGAAGTCGAATGCATGGCGCATCCCTTGGGGATTGATCAACGCCGAGAGCTTTATTCTTTTATCCTTTATAAAGTGTAGAGGATAACGCGTCTGGTGTTTCGACTCCACTTCTAGTAGAGGTGAGTGACTGCATATTTTGTCCGCATAGTACTCTAGAAAGGACAGACTTCGGCCAGGCTCAGCTCAGGATTCCAGGGCACCATAACGGCTTAATTAGCAACTCTCCGAAAAATGAAGATTATGCTAAGGCCCGCATAACCAGTGAGGACGGAGCATTGAAGTACCAATTAAGTACCAAGTACTCTCGAAAGCCCACTGATGCATCAAACCGATGTTTTTATCCTTTCAGATATGCCTGCCACCACGTTGTTGATTTTAAAGTAATAGAGGTCTTGCTTCGTCCGAGAGGCAGAATCGAATCGATGACGGTCTGCGTACTACGGGACAGTTTCAACCACCATATTACCCCACCCATTTTTATTTCTACGAGCGAACTTTAGGTAATCCGAAAGAAAAGCAGGCCGATACATCGAACAACCCTAGTGTTATCGCTGGAGGGAGTTATAGCTCTCTAATCAGACACCTGCGAAGTGTTATCACGAAAAATTCAAAAGGTTCTTAGCTTGATCCGGTCCATGCATAGAATATAGCAGATAGGTGATTAGGACAAGGAGTAATTTGTACTCAATCAGTCTTTTAACCGAAATATCATGGTTTTCCAGAAAAATCCGGGAAATGAAGCAAGACGGCCTAAGGGCATATCATGACATCTTGAAAATTCTGGTAGTTCAGTTATATTACACCGAACCGCTCTGCATATCTAAAGAAGTGAATGCCAGATGTACACAGGAGCCGGCCATATGGCAAGTCGGCGAGGAAAAAAAATCTGGATGGGATGGGCTCCGATTTTTTGATTGACATAATGGTTCAGCTTGCCACTCATTGCCTCTCATGACAATCAGAAGAACAATAATTTCTTCAACTAACTATTTAATCTCTTCAATGACTGGTAACTTAAATCCAACATCCAGAAAAAATTGAACGTTTTCTCCAAAAAACGCAAGTTGAGGAGCCACACAACTCTTTCACTTCATCAAAATCGGTGACGTTTATTCAGTTCGAACGGTTTTGGGCATAGCAAAGATAAAGAGGTAAAATCTGTGCTATCTGAAACGGCTTTCAGGCCAAGCATCTCAAACTCCAGCATGCCTCAACCGCTTCTTTTTCACACCAGTAGTCCCCAAGTCGGCAAAGACAATTAGACCAGAGATATCAGAGACCAGCTTGGATCATCCTGCTCCTTAACTAACAGCTGCGTTATCATAGCAAGCGTAACGGGTCTCGCCAACAGAACGCTTTTGTCGGTATGGGTTGGATAATGGCTGAATCTAAAATTGGAGCGAAACAGCAACCAAAAGAACGACATGGGATAATGAATGCGTCGTTTCCTTATTCAGCAATCGCGAGCTTGTTATACAGCATACATTTACTTCCATAGAAAAACACAGCAATACAACATTAGCTGACGTTTCGGCAGTATCGCCTTCTTCAGAGCTTGGCTAGTATACAGTTTATTAGGCCAAACACTTCAATAACACTTACAAAAAGACGAAAAACTCCATGGTAATTACATGATCAACAGCTTCCCGAAAAACACATCTTTTTTCATGACCTCCAATGAGGAAGGCTAAAACAACTGTTTACAGTCCCACATGGTTGCTGACTGCACCACCCCACATCAGAAATTGATCCGAAGACACAGGGCCAAGTCGAGTGCGACCTCTGCGGATTCCTCCCTACTATCCATTGTAGGATTTTTGGCATTTATCCAAAAAGCCTCAAGAAGTTTTCGCACTGGTGTCCTAGTCTCCTGTCCGAGGATATTGACTTCAACTTCATAATCGTCTCCGCTATGTTTTTGTATCCTTTGCGTGCCTAGTGGGGTAGTTTGTCATCTAGATGTTCTTTTATACGGATACACAAGGGTCTGCCCGTTTCGCCAATATATTCATCTCCGCAATTACTACAAGAGATCAGGTATATCGTACCTGAATTCATGCAATCACCATCCCTGCTGTAAAGGCAAATTACGCAATTTGGTGTTTCACATAGACGATCACACAGACGGTTAGGAACTAACTGACAATGTAGAGTAGCCGGTGGTATTTCAACTATCGTTACCGACTGCTTTAGATCCGCCTTTCTTAAGCGTAGTTTTTAGCTCATAGCTAATAAAGGGCAACATAAAGAGCGCGCCTGTGAGAAATATGTTTCAAACAGCCACCTCTGTGTGCGCAACCAGGTAACTAAAGGAAGAACCGCGCGACTTGGCTCAGCAAATTGCCATCTCCGATGGCTACGAAATAGTTACCGCACGAGATAACTTTGGAAGAAGAGCGACGCGCGCAAGCGAAACACTTGGCCAAAAGAAAGTATTGTTTATGTTGCCTTTCATTAGCGATGAAATAAGCATAGCTATCAAACTATGCTTAAGGAGGGAAGGTCTAGAGGAATCGGTAGCGATAGTTGAAATACCACCGGCTACTCTACGCTGTTAGTTCGTAATCGTCTACATGACCGTCTCTGTGAACAAATTGCGTAGTTTACCTTTACGGCAGGGATGGTGATTGCATGAGTTCAGGTACGATATAACTGATCTCTTGTAATAATTGCGGAGAAGAATATATTGGCGAAACGGGCAGACCCTTGTGTACAACAACCTCGCGGTTGCTGAACAAGAAACCGAAATATTGATAAACCACTCCCCTAGGAGCGCACTGCTCCTTAACTAACAGCTGCGTTATCATAGCAAGCGTAACGGGTCTCGCCAACAGAACGCTTTTGTCGGTATGGGTTGGATAATGGCTGAATCTAAAATTGGAGCGAAACAGCAACCAAAAGAACGACATGGGATAATGAATGCGTCGTTTCCTTATTCAGCAATCGCGAGCTTGTTATACAGCATACATTTACTTCCATAGAAAAACACAGCAATACAACATTAGCTGACGTTTCGGCAGTATCGCCTTCTTCAGAGCTTGGCTAGTATACAGTTTATTAGGCCAAACACTTCAATAACACTTACAAAAAGACGAAAAACTCCATGGTAATTACATGATCAACAGCTTCCCGAAAAACACATCTTTTTTCATGACCTCCAATGAGGAAGGCTAAAACAACTGTTTACAGTCCCACATGGTTGCTGACTGCACCACCCCACATCAGAAATTGATCCAAAGATACGGGGTCAGGTCGCGTGTAACCTCTGGGCATTTCTCCCTGATATTCATTGCCGGATTTTTGGCATTTATCCAAAAAGCCTCAAGAAGTTTTCGCACTGGTGTCCTAGTCTCCTGTCCGAGGATATTGACTTCAACTTCATAATCGTCTCCGCTATGCTTTTGTATCCTTTGCGTGCCTAGTGGGGTAGTTTGTCATCTAGATGTTCTTTTATACGGATACACAAGGGTCTGCCCGTTTCGCCAATATATTCATCTCCGCAATTACTACAAGAGATCAGGTATATCGTACCTGAATTCATGCAATCACCATCCCTGCTGTAAAGGCAAATTACGCAATTTGGTGTTTCACATAGACGATCACACAGACGGTTAGGAACTAACTGACAATGTAGAGTAGCCGGTGGTATTTCAACTATCGTTACCGACTGCTTTAGATCCGCCTTTCTTAAGCGTAGTTTTTAGCTCATAGCTAATAAAGGGCAACATAAAGAGCGCGCCTGTGAGAAATATGTTTCAAACAGCCACCTCTGTGTGCGCAACCAGGTAACCGCAGGAAGAACCGCGCGACTTGGCTCAGCAAATTGCCATCTCCGATGGCTACGAAATAGTTACCGCACGAGATAACTTTGGAAGAAGAGCGACGCGCGCAAGCGAAACACTTGGCCAAAAGAAAGTATTGTTTATGTTGCCTTTCATTAGCGATGAAATAAGCATAGCTATCAAACTATGCTTAAGGAGGGCAGGTCTAGAGGAATCGGTAGCGATAGTTGAAATACCACCGGCTACTCTACGCTGTTAGTTCGTAATCGTCTACATGACCGTCTCTGTGAACAAATTGCGTAGTTTACCTTTACGGCAGGGATGGTGATTGCATGAGTTCAGGTACGATATAACTGATCTCTTGTAATAATTGAGGAGAAGAATATATTGGCGAAACGGGCAGACCTTTGTGTACAACAACCTCGCGGTTGCTGAACAAGAAAACGACATATTCATATTCCAATGCCGAGGTTAATAGGAAGTCGATTCTAGGAACTGTCACAAGGAAATGTGATAAAAAGAAGGATATGCCACTATGTAATTTCCTATCAGGAATGTAAAGAATCTTCATGCATAGCATAGTAGTTGCTGCGAACACGTTAAATCCCCACCCATAACCTTAGTAGGAGTGAGGATATCGATGAAAAAGCCCTACCAACCAAATCTGTTCCGTGTGGAACAGTAGTCATGATCAACGAATAACACTCTTTTGAAGAGTTCTCATCTCTCGGCGAGATTGGAAGCACCACTCTAGTAGAGGAAGTCTAATGTGAAATAACTCCAGTGTGCAATTTACCAGTTTCTCACGTTTTATCAACAAACCTAATTGGAAACGAATAAAAATACTTCCATAAGTAATCCATCAACAAATTGGAAACGGAATGGGAAGTGTAATATTCGATTAGAGACAAAAACGATCGGAAACAGAACATCGTAGGAAATAGGCCCATAAAAAAATTACGCAACAGGATGTAAATAGTAAAGATAGGTAGGGTACATGAAGAATGCGAAAAAATAGTTAACGGGTAGTGAACTTCAGCATGTCAAAACAAAATGGTAATACACAGAAGAAGACCAGTCTGCATGAACAATTTTCCTCAGTAGTGGATTGGAGATGTAGTCTACTTCGTACAAACTCCCTTGCAGACATCGCTTATGTCCTTACTGTGATTCCACAAATGTTTAGAATGCGTCCCATCACTGTCGTGCGTAATCCGAGCCTAGAAAATTTTTGAAAAATCGCCAATCTCTGAGTCTACAATGGGTTCGCAAAAGAAAAAAATAATATGAAAAAGTTACTGGAATGAGAAATGACAGTACTAGGATACGTTAAGAAACCAAGAGAGGCAAATCAGACGGAGTAGATAAGCAATGACGCACATTGAACACCTACGAAATGAAGTTTTTTTTCTATTGGAATTAATGTGAAAGCGCTTTGAAGGCTACTGAAGCAGTGTTTTACATGTACAACGCAGAAACTAACAGTTGGGTCAAAAGTAAACAGGAAACTAATCAATGATGAACAGTTATGAAGGACAAACACATACTTAGCCCTTACAAGAAATCGTGAAACCAATACGACTGGAAAAAGAAACAAAGTTCTCGGCTCCTATAAAAAGACTTA